>JARHVA010001715.1:1472500-1485000 GCA_037957365.1 Torreya grandis
TTTTTCTTAGAATATCTTGAACATTTAGAGCTTTATCCTAGATACAAAGTGTTGTACAAATCTAGGAACTTATTTATCCTTTTACTCTAGTATTTTCATTGAATTTCAAAATTAGAATAAAGGGGGGAATTTATAAACACTAATAATTGGTATTTTTCACTTGGAAATGTCACTCTTGACTTATACATATTCTACATGACTTGGGAATCTCAAAATAACTCTTATTTTCCATTCAAACTAACCTATATTTTAGCTATGAACTTGATCCACTCTATGTGCTATCAGTAACTTATAAGAATCTCTGTCTATGTAAAATCATTTAAAACATCCAACTCAAAAATTTATAGATCACCACATATGAATTCCTATCTCCCAAAAAATAATTTTATATTCATATAATAACTTAAATGTTATTATCCTAAGGTTGATGTTATTTCCCTTCACTTGGAAATACTCATTTTTAGAATCAAATCATTTCCTTAAGTAACCCCATTCACCTAGTGTGTTGGTGGTGTGGGAGATTACCCAATTGAGTGCATATAAATAAAAATTGACATCAATATTAATGATCATATATAAATTATCTATGAATCATCTATACACTACTTCACATTGAAAACATCTACCCTATTCTTCTAAAATTTCAAGTCAATCACTCATAGTAGTCATCATCCAAGTCTAAAGCAACCAAGCCAGGTCAAGATTGAAAATTATCAAGATAAAAGTAAAATTTTTAGGTGCATTCATATAGTGAATGAAAAAAACTTAAAAATCACACTAAATCTAATAACTACATGTGGCTTGACTTCCTTCTTTAGAGTATTGGATATGTAGGTAATGATAAATCATCAAGGGGGTGATTGGGGTCAGATCATTCCATTAAAGTTCATAATTTTTAATAAGTTTTTATCCTCCATGTGTGGACCTATGGTTTCAATGAGAAGGAAGTTGATTTTTTGAGTTTCATACATAGTCAAGGGTCAAATATCACATATACGAAAACATATTAGGAATTCACATCATATTGTACTACCGCATAAATAAAAATATTTGAAGATAGTAACATCAACCCAAGGTCACATGCATCTAATGAATTTACCCTAAGCATGTTTTTAGTGACCTTTCATGCACATATACATATCTCCACATCTATATGAATCATGGGGTTACTTCTAGTCTATTTCTATGGTAAGAACATAGTCAAAATTGACTAGTCAAATAGTGAAGCTAAGTATCTTGATTTTATGAGTACTTTCAAAACATAGTAAATTACATTTTCAAATGAATCTCAATTACTCAAATTCACATTTAATCTTAAAATACATATATTAAAATATAAATTAATATTAAAATTTTAGCCTATTGAGATTCAAACTAATCTAAACATAGGGTAAACAATATATGATTCTTTAAAATTCATTTACAAATCATTGTTGTCTTTACACAATTGCCCCAATCAAAACATGGTGTTTCAAGTTATTTTATAGTAAAATATTGATGATGACATGAATTAAAAATTAAAAATTATGAAAAATTATGTGGGAAAGTCAACAATGAGCCCTACATTAAGTATATTATATGTCTAAAGTATAAGATAATTATTTCCAAGTCTTTATAAATGAACACAAGGATAGGGAAATGAGAGTAATTGAGAAGCTATTTGGGGTTGCAAAAATATTTGAAGCCTATATTAATAGGGTGAATTAAGTGTTCCATTATTCAAAACTAAGGTAGATCAAAAAAAAATATGGAACTTGGGTTTCAAAGGATGGTTTTAAATTATGTGTAAAGCATTCATGGTTGCATTTCAGATCCAATAAAAATAAGTGAAAGAAGAAATTAATAACTAAGAAATGATTGTTTTCATTGAATAAATTTACAAAATTGAGTGAATTAAGGCACTTTAAAAACTAATTCGTGAGGTCTTATAGGTGGGTGAAAAGCTGCTAAGATAATGGAAAATTAGGTGGGTCTATGTATCATTCTAGATACTATTTGGATTACTCAACAATAGACCCAATGTGTTCAAAAAGTATAAGTAAAACCTCTTGCTTAGCCATGGATATCTCAATGTGGTAGCATATAAAAAAATATTATCAAATCCACCTTAGATTTAATAGTGGATGTAGTATCCCATGCCATAAAGGGTTGTGTTTACGAATTGATTAAAGTGGTTAGGAGCTAATTTTAAAATACTATTAGTTATAAATGAGGTTGTGTACCATTTGAAAACTCTTGTTATTATAAGTATGTTTTAGTGTTGTGTGTTTTAAGCACAAAACTATATTATTATATTTTTAGTTTATTTATAGAAAACACAGACTTGATTGAAATCCCATAATTTCAAAGTGTTTTGCTTTTGTATTCAATGTTGGCAATTAGAAATATATGTAATATGTTTAGAGAAAGGTGGAGCTGTAAGTGTGTGTTTATATATTGTTCTTGGTTATTTAAATACATATGTTATAATTCATAAATATATGGATTTGAATGTGCTTTTTTATTTTGATTCAAAGAAAAATAGCAGTCAAATGGTGTAGGTGTTGGTAATTTTGCTTTCAAATTGAACCAATCTTAAATTTTATTCCATTTAATAGATTACTTGGATGTTCATCATTATCTGTAATTTTAAAAAGTTGTGTAGAAAAAATAAAGTATTGTTTTAGATATTATAGTCCTTATCATATTTTAATGAAATTAGTAGTAAGGTTTTTTAACTAACTTTAAAAGTTAAAATATACCAAGAATGAGATTGAAGTAGCTTTAATTTATAATTCCTTATTAAACCCATTTTTTAGTTTTTCCTAAGAAATAGTCATTTTATATTTATTTGATCTTAATGGATAATCTCTTTGAAAGTAAATTCAATAGATAAAATATCTATTGGGTCAATATGAACTTGACAGGTTCCATATTTATTTTAAATTAGTCAAATAATGGTTAATTATTCTCAAATGAAATTCCCCAAACATGTTTAGAACCCACATGTTTATTAAGATATTCCCACCCTAGTTAATATCAAACAAAATGATTCTACGCTTTGGGTTGATAATCAAGTGTTTTTAACTAATCAATATTCTATTCACACTAACATCTCTAGCCTTCACTATTAATTCCCCCTAACTAATTAAGTCATTTATTATATAACCACCTCTAATCCCATAAAATTATCATCATATTACATTAATTAATTAATCCAAATTAATCAACTAATCCTTCCCTAATTATATGGATTTTGAACATTGAGAATTATCAAAATCCAAAAATCATATAATCCCCACATCATGCAATCATCTTCCACCCATTCCAATTTTAAAATTTCAAAAATGCCACAAGCTCTGCCTGTCCCCCATCATTTGAATTTTATAATCTAAAGATTCTTATTTCAAAATTTTAATGATTTCAAAGGCTCCGCCTACCCCCATCATCTAAATTTTGTAATCAGAAGATCCCTCCTTCCATATTTCAATGATGTCATAGGATCCACTTGTACCCCATCATCTAAATTGTATAATCCAAATACTCTTCTCTCAAAATTTAATAATTCACCTCAAATACCACTAACCTCCACTATCATATCAAATAATCCCATTTAATCCTCCATGGGTCCAATGTCACCACCTATTTCCCACTCTTAATATTCCCACTAAATAATTTAATAATCTCCCATCAATTCAATCATCCTCCACCATTGATATTCAACCAAGATTAATGGATCTCATTAATCAAAACAAATCTACAAATAGATCTATTTACCTCCATTTACACTAAAGCATAAATTACATAAGGAAGTGCCATCCAAAGACATCAATTGAAGCTTCAAGCATCATCAAGCCAATCACTAAAAAAATCAACATTTCAAGGAGAAGTGCTATTGGTTCATCTACACACTTCAAAAATTCCATTCAAAACTATAATCACATCCAAAAAAAATCAAATTCATCATAAGAGTAAGTTGAAGGTATATTCCTATTTCATACTCCTTTTATTTCTCATTTTGAGGTACACTAGCATAGATTATTTAGCATTTCTATTTATTTTGGATTTTGGCTAACCATTTAATAATATTTGTTTCTTGTGTTACATTTTGATTTATAATCCAAATATTCCTATCTAAAAATTTAATAATCCATCTCAAATACCATTAACATACACTATAAAATTCTCCATGGGTCCATTGTCCCCATCTGTTTCTCACTCCTAATATTTCACTATTCTAAAAAATAATTTCCTATCAATATAATCATCCTCCACTGTTGATATCCAACTAAGATCAATGGCTCTCATTAATCAAACCAAATATATAAATGGATTCATCCACCTCCATTTCCATCAAGCTATAAATATATAATGAAGTGCCATAAAAAATTCATCCATTGAAGATTCAATCATTCAACATCCAACCAATCAAACATCAACATTGCAAAGAAAAGTGATAAAAAATAACCAATGTGCCTCAATCAAGCCTTTTACAACTATAACAATGAAAAATAAAATTGAGTGACATCAAATCTATGAAAGAGTAAGTGAAATTACACTATTTGACATTTTAAACCTCCCTTATATACTTTGTTTTTAGATATCTCATCTTAAGTACACTAGAATATATTTAGTTAGTTTTCATTTTATTTGGATTTATAATAATCTAATAATCTTGTTCTTGTGTTACATTTTTACTATAAATAATATAATAATAGGTTAAATACTTGATATATTCCTACAAATCAATCAATAAATTAGCCAATAAATTCACCTTGACTGGGGAAATTTAATCAATCAATCATCAATCCAATCCAAGCTTACAAATTTTACCTTGCTTAGGTCAAGTTAAAGTGTGAAAATTATCTTAGGATGTATCCTTACAAAATATGTCTTGCTTGGGACAAGTCAAATTCACAACTTTCACCTTGTTTGGGGAAAGTTAAAGTGTGTGAATTATCTTGGGATGTATCTTTCCAAAACTAGCCTTGCTTAAGGTAACATTGTCCATCATAAATAAAAATCAAAGAATGAAATAATTATATTTAGTGGGTTAAGTGCATCCATAGATTAATTTCATCATCACATCATACATGCCAAACCCTCTTTCTTCATCACCTACCCATTGATTCTTCCATTATAACTTCTTCTCTCTTTTTTAAGAGGCCATCTACATTTATTCATCCTCATGTGTCCTCTTGATGGGGCATTATCTATCACATTATTTCATCATCATCATCATCATCATCTAATTTTTTGACCTCATAATTTTTGGCTTCTTGCTTCTTTGAAAAGCTGATAATCCATTCATCATGTCTCACAATGCCTTCTCAAAGAGCAAAAAAATGTAGACACTTTATGAAAATTTGAACTAATTAGTCTCCTATTCAAATTAACATCCTTAGCCTCCACTATTCATCACCCCTAGATAATTAACCCATTTATTCCATAACCACCTCCAATCCCATAAAATTCATATTCTTAGCCCATTAGTTAATTAATAAAAATTAATTAACTAATACTTCCATAATTCCATGGATTTTGAATATCCATAATTATTAAAATATAAAAATCAAATAATCCCCACATCATGACATCATCTTACACCCCCTTCTAATTTTAAAATTTCAATGATGCCACAAGATTCACCTGTTTTCCACTAGTTGAATTTTATAATCCAATGATCCCTATTTACAAATTTCAATGATGTCACATGCTTTGTTTGTTCCCCATCATCTAAAATCTATAATCTGAATAATCTACCTAAAATCCTAATAACCTCCATTGTCAAATTAAATAATATCATTTAATCCTCCATGGGTCTAATGTCCCTCACATATTTCCCACTCCTAAGATTCCCGTTAAACAATTTAATAATCTCCCATCAATTCAAACATCCTCCACATTTTATCTCCAAAAAATATCATTGGTTCTCATAATCAAACAAAATATATAAATGGATCCATTCATCTCTATTTACACTATGATTAAATTACATAATGAAGTGTTGTTCAAAGTCATCCATCGAATCTTCAAGCATAATCAATCCAATCAATCAAAAAATTCAACATTTCAAGGAGAGGTAATGTTAGTTCATCCACACACTTCAAAAAATCCATTTCAAATTACAATTACATATGAACATAATCAAATTCATCACAATATTAATTTCAAGCTATATTTCTCTTTAATCTTTCTTTTATTGCTAAAACCAAAATACACTAACATAGATTATTTAACATTTCTATTTATTTTGGATTTTATCTAGCCACATACTTTTTTTCTTGTGTTACACCTCCAAACCATGGAGAATACAAATTTTTAACTCTCCATGGTTGTAATCCCTTCTAATATTAGAGAATAAAAAAATTGGCATTGAATTGACCAATCATGACACACTAAGGCTACAATCGTCCTAGTTGATAATACTAGTTTACAACTAGTCCCATTAAAAAAATGTGACTGAACCAACATATAACTCATTCCATTTATGTATACAGGTGAAAATATCATTTATGTGTGTGTATATAGAATAACCATTTTATTTCTATTAGTTGGGGTCATCCATCCCAACCACGGGTGCTAGGATTTTTTTTCCATCATCATGGTTGGGAGCCCTATAAAAAATGGAGAGTATAAGGGTCTATGGTTGGAAGGGATAAAAACCACATAGGTTCCAATATTTTCCTCCATGGTTAGGATTCCTCCCAACCATGAATAATTCACTCTCTGGTTGGGAGGGCTCCCATAAATTACAATGGCATTTTTTCTCCCTATTTATGTTTGGGAGGGACCTTGACTATGGTGAGGTAAAATGTTTACCTTGTCCATGGTTAGTAAGGATCCTAACTATGCAAAGGGTAATTTGTTTTCATTTCCATGTTGGGATCCCTCCATGGTTGTGAGAGATCCTGACCATGGAGAGAGAATTCTTTTCCCTCCCTATGGTTTGGATCCCTCCCAACCATGTGAGAAGTAATTTTATCTCCATGGTTTAGAGACATACTAACCCTAGATATAAATAAATTTACATTGTCCTCACCATGTTTTCAAGACCTTTTAATCACAAATAGAAAAAAATATCACAATGGTTGGGAGCTCTCCCAACCATGGTGAGGATAAAAATTAATTTGTCTATGGTTAAGAACCCTCACAATAATGGAGTGGAAATATTTTCCCCTCCCTATGTTTTTGATGCTTCCCAAACATGGATAAGAAAAAAATTTACCACTCAATAGTTGGAAGAAATCCCAACCATGGAGAGGGAAAAATTTGACCTCTCAATGGTTGGAAGCCATCACAACCATGGAGAGAATAAAACTTTCCCTCTCCATGGTTGAGATCCCTTCCTACCATGGGGAGGGAAAATTTTGTCTTCTCCATGGTTGGGAGCCCTCTAAACTATGGCAATAAAAAATTTAAGACTATGGCTGGGACTCCCCCCAATTATGGTGATGAGAAAACATGGCCTCCCCATAGTTTAGAGTACTTGAAACCATGGAGAGGGTAAATTTTATGCTCAACATGGGTAAGAAATTTCCCTCTCCATGGTTGGAAGCCATCCCAACCACAGAGAGGAGAAACCATTCCATTTCCTTGGTTGGGATCCCTACAAAAGTTTTCCCTCTCCATGGTTGAGATCCCTCCCTACCATGGGGAGGGAAAATTTTGTCTTCTCCATGGTTGAGATCCCTCCAAACCATGGTAATAAAAAAAATTATGAACATGGTTGGGAGTCCCCCCAACTATGGTGATGACAAAACTTGGCCTCCCCATAGTTGGGAAAACTTTCAACCATGGAGAGCATAAATGTTATGCTCAACATGGTTGGGATCTTTCCTAACAATGGAGATGAAAAATGTTGTCATTTCCATGGTTGTGAGGGATCCCAACCATGGTGAGAAAAATATAATTTATAAACATGGTTGGGATCCCTCCCAACCAAGGAGATGACAAAAATTTCTCATTTACATTATTTGGAGGGGTCCCAACCATGGCAAGGAAAAATAATTATCACCATGGTTGGGATACCAAAAGACATAATTTTCCCTCCTCATGATTGGGAGGGATCTCAATTGTGAAGAGGGTAAATGTTTTCCTTATCATGGATAGAATCCCTATAAATATTGGAGTGTCCTCTTCTTGGTTTGGAGGGATCCCAAAAATGGTGAAAACTTATAATTTATCAACATGGTTAGGATCCCTCCAAACTATGGAGAGGACAACAAAATTTTCTCTTCATTATTGGTAGGGATCCCAGCCACAGTGAAAAAAAAAAATTCTCACCATGGTTGGGAGCCATCCCAATTTTTCATCCCAAGAAAGCAAAATTTTCCTCTCCATAGTTGGGAGGGTTCCCAATAATGGCAAGAAAAAAAAATTCCACCATAGTTGGGAGGGCTCCCAACAATGAAAATGGATTTTTTACCTCTCCAATGTTGGGAGGGTTCCTAACCATGGCAGGATTTTTTTTCCTCACCATGGTTGGGATCCCTCCCAACCATGGAGAGGAAATTTTTTCTTTCTTAAGAGGAGAAATTTGGTTCTTTCCATGGTGAATTTATCACCATGGTTGGGAACCCTCCCAACCATGGATATTACAAAATTTAATTTCTTGGGATGATAAATTTCATTCTCTCCATGGTTAGGATGTCTCCCAACCATGGTTATAAATTTATTTTTCTCATCATGGTTGGAATCCCTCTAAAACATGAGAGAGATATTTTTTTATTTACCATTTTTGGGAGGGATACCAACCATTGTGATTAAAAAATAATTTCCATGGTTTAGAGTTCCCCCAACCATGAAGAGGGTAATATTTTTTCTCTACATTTTTGGGAGGGCTCCCAACCATGGATAGAAAATAAAAATTCTCATCATGGTGGAAATCCCTCCCAACCATGGAGAGGGAAAATTATGAATTTATAACAAAAAAATAATATATTTTCTATGGTTGGGAGGATTCCAATCCATGGTGAGGACAAATAATTTTTTTTTATTAGTATCGTTGGGATCCATCCCAACCATGGATATGACAAAAAATTGTTTGTATACTATGTGGTTAGTATCTCTCCGAACCACCATGATGAATTTTTTTATCACCATGGTTTGAATATATCCTAATCATTATGAGAACAAAACAAAGTTTCACCATGATTTGGAGTCCAAACCATAGTGATAACAAAATGATTATCACCAAGGATGAAATCCTTCCTAATCATGATGATCATAGAAAAAATTTCCCATGTTTTGAAACCCTCTCAACCATAATTGGGTAAAGGTTTTTACTTCACATTGTTAGGAGTAATCCAAATCATGGGGATGTCAAAAAATTGACTACCCTCAAAATGTGGAGGCCAAAATGATCCATACACATAAAACGCTAACAGTTTCCTTACACATGAGAAAGCCAAAACAATTATGCCCTTTTCATGTTTAGGACTTACAAGGTAACATCATTTACAACTTTTTATATAAAAAAATTTCACAAAATTTAATTGGAAGTCATTGTAAAAAAAATCCTAAAATGCACTTTTCATGTTGAGGACTTATAAGATCACACCAATTAATAATTTTTTAGGCGACAACATCTCACAAAAATTAATCTATAGTCATTGTACATAACTTCTAATACATTTTTGTGTATTTTTCATGTTTAGGTCTAACAATGTCTCATTGTTTATAGTTTTTTAGACAGTAAAATATCGTAAAAATATAATTTTTAATAATTTTACATAATTATTAATTTTTATTAAATAATACAAATTCTATCATTGAATATTACAACATATCTCAAGTATTTGTTTTCAATGATTGTCCTTAGAAATTCTAATTATCATATCTTTTAGAAACATTTAACTTGAATAAAATTTATATTAAATTTTATTTTATTTAATTAAATGATTATAGGGAAATACCTAAAAATAAAATACAAAAAAAATGTTCCCAATGTGGACAATGAGGAAAACAAAATTTAAGTTACTACCAATACTTCAATATAATGAAATTAAAAGATTTAGTAGTGAATTCAAGACATTTTATATTATTTGAAAATAATGGTTTATATAAGCTGGTCAACAAATAAATATTCACCATTATATATATATATATATATATATATATATATATATATATATATATATATTTGCATTTATTAATAAAGTCAGGTGAATACAATAACATCGGCTTAATTTTTTCATGCACAAAAGGGGAAATTGAAGATGAAATGGTATTTAAAACTAAGTCATTAGCTAATACACAACAAGATGAGTCCTTAAGAGAGATAATACTAGCCTACTACACATTCTTACAAAAAATGATGGATATATCAAGAGATGCTATCAAAAATTCATGTGTAACATATTGTTTTTTGCTAATGGATTAAACAAATATTGAGAAAAAGTTCTCTCAAAGGGAGTGAAAATTTAGTGAATTTGATTAAGAGGAATCTCAAATTAAGGCATGATTCTAGTGATAAAACATCATCAATTATTCATTTTATGAATATGTTTTATAAGATGTTTGCAATTGTAAATAAAGAGATTGTAAAAGCTACACACAACTCAAATGAAATATCTTGTAAAATATATTACTCTTGTCAATAAGAAACAAATATCACCTATTTAAAATTTGAAATCAAATTAAAAGGTAAGAATCAAGGAAGAAATAAAAAAGTGTGAAGAGACAATCCAAACTTTGAAGGTATGGTTCATAGGTGGGCCAAACTATGTTTTTGAGGTGGATGTTGAAACTTTTGACACAAAACCACAGACAATAATAATTTACCTTGTAAAACACTCTGTTGTAAGATATTTAATAACTTATTTCATTAGAATGGCTAAAGTCTTTGTTAGGGATGTTTTATTAATACCTTATGTTTATAAAGTAAATGCAAATGGGAAAATGGTTGTAGATGACAATGAGAAACCAATATGAGATCATAGTGTTGAGATTTAAACTCTATACCAAATGACCTCTATACCCAATTAAAGATACTACATTGTTGATGGGAAATATTTTATCCATGTTATCCAAAATATTTTCCATGAAAGTAAGTATGATAGTTATATAAAGGTTAAACAAAATTTGAAGACTAGAAATGCCATATTTTTAAAAATTAACACACCTTCATTAATAAATTTTTATATTTATGGGAAATATAATAATTGAAATAAAAAACATCATGTATTATATTTCATTGATACATCCTATTATCAAGGCTGTATATAGCAATGGAGAACATTTATAAACCTACAGTTAGAGCACACATTAGATTCAAATTATTTTTATAAAGTATTGATTAAAAGGATTATTTTTTTTTATCAACTTAATGAGATAAAAAAATTATATGGATTCCAAAATAAATTTGGATATTGTTTGATAGAAATTTAATAGGGGTTGATCTTGGAATAGTGCTTAGATTTGTACCTAGCACTTGAAAAAGTTAAAAAAAGGAATAAATGATAGAGGAATTATTTAAAACTCTAAAAGGTATTGGTGATAATGATAAAATTGATCTTGCTAATCATTTGGAGCAAGGGGAGGTTTATTTTATAAAGGTAACTGAAAAGGCATGCATGGAGGTTTTTTGACATGCCATAAAGTATCAAAAGGAACTACACAGGGAAATGTTCCAATATTTTAAGGATAATGATAATTCATTTTCATAGGACAAGGTATATTAATACTTTTTATTTGAACAAAAAATAATTTAAAGGTGTAAAAATAAATATACTTATCAAAGAATAAGGAAAACCCTTAAAAAATATCTTACAGGTGGTAAAATTATAGGAATAGATTCATAAAAGTTTAATTGCCACTATGGAAAATCTCCTCTTGTGATAATTTTGGTGCAAGATGAATTCAATGTATTTGAATTTTCAATATCTATAAATATGATTATCATTAATATTTTTAATTCAAAATATGAGTTTAAAAATGACCACCTCACAAACATTTCCCAAATTTTAATTGATAGTCATATGATAAATAATTTCTCATTATTTTAAGTCATATGCCTAAGCATGTTTATACAATTGAAAAAGCCTTAAAAAAATTGAACATGTCTGAATTTTATCAATAGAAAAGCAAATCTAGGATAAAATATTTTGGCCCATATGGTAATTCATATGACTTACTGATGATGACTGCTATTGAGTTTTATATTGATGAATTTTTATAGGAAAAAAATATTAAAGGGGAAATAATCCACTCCAATCAAGTACCTATGCCAAATGATAGTTGTAATATTTGGATATATTTTCCAAATTTTGATTTAATTTAAATTAAAAGAGCTGGGTGCCCTTTTAGATGTGAATTGAGTGATAGTTTTTGGCAAAACATTTATACAACAATACAACATTATATTATATGATATTGTGCCTAAACATATTTCAATATATGGTGCAGAAACATTAGAAAGGGTGTGTGTTTTTTATTTATTTATTTATTTATATTTTATAAATTATAAAATCACAAGTTTCCATGCATTGTTGAGATAGAGGATTAGGCTTATTACATGT
>JARHVA010001715.1:1490000-1542500 GCA_037957365.1 Torreya grandis
CACCCATGCCACCTTGGATCCCCTCCTTGGATCCTCCCACCTCTCTCCTAGCCTTTATTGCCCAAATCTCCCCTTTATCCTTCCTCTCGCGTCCATTTATGCCTCCCTCGACCATTTTCCCACGGCCCCTTGACCCAACAGCGTGTAAGAATGGACATAGGCTAATTTTAGCCTCTGTCCCCATTCTTTGGCCGCCGATGTCAGTCATTATGCGGCCGACGTCGACAGTTCTGCCAGCGTCGGTAGCCTTCAAAACCATTTTTTGCAACTATTCTCCCCCCTAGGAATGCGAATTTTCTTTGGCGCTTGGCACTCTATTTTCCCTTTCTCCTCCCCTCGTACAACAACAATAGCAGCTACAGGTATCTTACAAAAATAGTTCCAAGCTCTTGGTACTTGTAGGACCTTCAATAGCTCCAACAATAGGTTTCTCCATTTTTCTTTTAGCAAGCAGGAGGTAAGAGTTCCCTTGTTTTTATTTCATTTTTTATCTGCATTTATCTATCTATCCAGCCCACTATCCACAATTCATCCTGTCTATCCCTGAGAGGCTGAAAAGCCATCTCAAACCCCTGTCTCCCATTCATCTTCCTTTTGCCCTATCATCCATCCAACCCATTCCCAGACAACATTATCAGTCCCTCAGACTCCAAAACAAGTCCCTCAGACCTCCATTTAATCTCTCTGACCCCCAAATGAACTCCACGACCCCTAGACGAAGCCTCAGACCACCCTGTAGACTAGAAACCAGCGCTGTAACCCATCCCTTGCCATTCCCTGGACCGTCCTCAACCATTACCCCTACCGATGCCAGCTGCCTAACCGACGTCGGCGACCTTCCTTGACCGACGCTGGAAATACCACCGACGTCGGTGACTGTGCAAAAGTAGATTGCTTCTAAATAGGTACGCATTTGCTTTCAGTACTTTCTTTTCTATCTTTTATCATTTCTCATTTCTGTTTTTGCTTATATTCTATTTTTTAACAGTGGACTGTCATCCTCTGAGAAGCCTTTGCACTTCTAGGACCAAGCCTTCGCTTGGCGGTCCACCCTTTTGTCATCTAACATTTTTCATGTTTTAGTGTTTTTCCCTTTCAAGTGTCATCTTCCACAACCAAAGAGGAGTTCCTGCTATCGTCTGAATCTGGTGCGCAAGTCCACAATTCAGGTATGTACAAACCCTCATCCATTCTTCTTAGTTTCTCATCTTTCCTTTCTTGAATGTAAAAAGTGAAATCTCGTATAGAAACATTCTGGCACGCCCGGGGGGACCTTAGGGTCTTCCTTGGGTTCTTTTTCTTTCTGTTCATATAGGTGCATTAGGTTTCTCCCTTTTCACCTCTTTCTTCTCTTCTAAACGACATCATAAGTAGAATTAAAAAGAACCTTTCTTTCTTTTCTTGCATTTCAAACTAGTCAAAAGTCATATTCTTCAACCCTTTCTCAACTTGTTTTCATTTGAACTAACATTTCAACTTGGGTTTAAAACACATTGCATTTTCATTTATACTTTCTTGCACTTCTTAGTCCGCACCTAGTAATTAACAAATCGCATCATGAATTAATCGTAGTCCACTTGATGTTACACAACCAAACCACTTGCACCAAACTAAACATCAAAACTCACCTGAGACAAGGCCCGACTGGGATTTCATCACCCAACAGATACCTTACCCGTCTTGGCGATCCTACTTGGATTTCATCACCAAGGGGAAAGCCCACTCTGTTCTCTGGCAGAGGATAATCTCTAGGGAAAGTATATTTTGGCTAAGCGAGACCAGCTTATCACTGGGCTCGTGAAGTGAGGGGAGCTTGCTCCTTAGCACCAGGCCATGTACAGAACCTAACCCAGACTCTTGAGCGCCTAAACAAACCTAAAACCATCCATAGACTACCTCTTCTAGGACCCTTCTAACAGCCGACCTCCCCAAACATCACTTTAAGGCATAAGCCACACGAGCTTAATAATTTATTTCTAGGGATTTAATGCTTAGGCTCTGCGTGTGTTCTTCATCTTTTCTATTCTTATCTACTTTTTGAGCTAGTGAGGATGTTCTTCTTCCTTTCTTTCAAAAACTCTCAAATCTTTTGGGTTTCTGGAAAACACAGTCACCGACATCAGTTTACCACCGACGTCGGTAACCTTTTCTCGCCGGCATCGATTATCTGACCGACGTCGGCCATCTGTTCTCACCGACATCGATTTTTCAACCGACGTCGGTCACTGTCACAGTTCTTTTTTTTCAAAACAGTAGCCTTAAAACCTACCCCCTTTTTCTGCCAAAACCCCATTCTGAGTTTTTGAAACTGAAGAAAACACAGTTTTTGGAACTTGACTCTTCTTGCCTTGAATGGTTTTGACACGTAGTCAAACCAAGGTTCTTCTTGACCAAGCGAGGCATCAACCGCTCCCACCTTCCCCGTCCATAACCAGTCCTATAATGGAGTTCCACTCGGAGACTGAAAGAACTTCCACTCGACCGACCCCAACCCAGTCTCCCATTGTCCCTGAAGGGACCAAGATTTAGAAAGATTCTTGGACCTCAATGGCAGATCCCTTCAACATTATCTCGCACGAAGCCGAACGCGAGACTCCTTAGGCAACCCAATCTATGGGATGCTGACTTCCTTAGTCGAGACAATGATCACATCAATAGCATCTACAATTCAACCTATAAACAATCAAGCCAACACCTTGACTAATAACCCAACCGTGTCCTACCTTCAAAATTTAGCCTCTCCTTCTAGACCTACCTCCATGGGGGTTTCGGTACCCCCTCAACCTCAAACTACTCAACCAAATCCTACACCTTTCCAAAACCTAGTGGTCTCTATCCCCCCTACTCTTGCACCTATCAACACAAGAGTAACTGCCTACCCTTCAACAAGTGTGGCCACTCCTCAACCATCTTTGATGGCCCCTATCCAATTTGTGCCTACCAACCCCATAACACAAGTGCCCTTGGCTTCAACTTTTGCCCTGATAACTAGCTACCCATATGTTGCATCTACACAAGCGCAACTAACCACGTCATATGCCCCTCTCAATATCTTTCAAGTACCTTATAATCTAGGGGGCACTCCACCCGCCAATCCGTCAGCAGACATCATCAAAATGCTGATGGACAAAATGTCCAGTCTTGAGGCCTCTATTTCTGGTTCACGCAATGCCCTCTCATACGAGCAAATTTGCAACGAACCCATCCATTCTTCCGTCCCGATCAGGCCGTACCCCAATCAATGGGAACTTCCTAAATTCTCTCATTTCCAGAGCAAGGAAGACCCACAACAGCACCTACAGGCATTCAGATATGCCTGTTATCTCATTACACATGATGATGTGTTACTTTTACGCACGTTTCCTATGTCTCTCTCTAGTGCTACTCTTAACTGGTACAGCTCTCTCGCCATCCATTCCCTCTTCACATTCACCCAGCTGGCCCAAATCTTCCTTGATCACTTCTCTATCAACATCACCAAAAAGGTCTCAATCACAGACCTCTATTCTATCTGGCAGTTCGAGGATGAATCCAAAGCCGATTTCGTTGTTCGCTGGAGAGGCCTCATCAATTAGATCTCCTTTTCCTTACCCCAACCTGAACTTATCAAACTTTTCTCTCAAGCTTGCACCAAGCATATTTCCTCCACCTTGCGGGTTCAGAATTTCTGCACCTTCGACGAAGCCTTCACGATGGCCCGCAAGCTTGAATTATGTGCCATCGAGGAGAACAAAGTCAAGTTGCGGAGTAAGAACCCCAACTCTAAGACCAATGACTCCTCATCTTCTAAACCTTCTTCATCTAATCCTAAGTCTAAGGCATCAACAAACGCTGTAGTTATTAGACCTTCATCCTCTTTGCCTTTAACCAACCAGCCTGAGCCATCCACATCCCAAAGCATCACCCACCAATTCCAGCAGAGATACGTACAATGACAGTATACTCCACTCAGAGAGTCATACACATCTGTGCTAGAAAAACTTGTCAAACAGGGGGTTCTCAATCTCCCCCAAATTCGAACGCCTCCACAATTTGATCCCTCACGCGCCATCTCTGCGTGGTATAGGGAAAACAATTTCCGTAACTACCACCGTGTTAAAAGCCATGACACAGGAAATTGCAAGACCCTTAAAAACATCATCCAAGACATGCTTGAAAAGGGTGACCTCGTCCTCGACAATCCCAATGCACCACCTAATCAAGGCATCGACATCTTCAAGCAATCATTCCCCAATCATCCGCCAACCCAAAACAATGTCCAGACCATGACTGACGACATTCACAAACATAATATATGAACAGTCAATACGGTCTCGCCCTTCATCCCCGACCAACCTCTCTCACCAACTCAAGAGGTTAGTCCATCCATTAGTCCATCACATGTGGATGAACCTCCTTCTCCAGTTAGTTCTTCGTCAACCTCTCTTATATTGGAGGATGCCTCAACCTTACCGGCACCACCGGTCTCACCATCCTCCTTCTTGCTACCTATGGAGGACCCAACCCTTCCTACTCCTCAACCGCAAGTGGAGGGTGCAATCATTCCTGCCCTTTACCCTCTTGAGGAGCCTCATTCTCCAGTTTCTTCTCCACCCAAGGAAGAACCAGCCTCTCCTTCATCTCCAACCAAAGACGAATCTATCACGACTTCATCATGCCTTGGGACCGAGACTACCACACCTTCAACCCCGCAATCGTCAACATCTTCCTAAGGACCCAAATCTCATCTAACATCTTCTCAGCCATTTTCCCGACTAGTGGAGAAAATTGGACTTCTCCCTTCAAGGAAAGTGGAGCATCAGGTATTGTGGGAGCGTCTCAAAGCTCTTCAAAATGCCCATGCCCTCTCATCTCATGCTACTAATCCTCCCATAGCAGAATCTCCCAAGACTCTCAACAAAAAACAGGCTTCCACTTCTAGACTTTCTAAACCTCAACCAACCGCATCAAAACCAAAACTCGCACCTACCCCATCAAAGCCAACCAAGCCACTCGGCATTCACCCTGTCCTTAACCTCACTCACCCGCAAGTGAAGGTGGACTTAGACCAGACCTCGACCAATAGTAGTCTTCAACCCAAATCAAAGAAGACTGCTAAACCACAGAGGTGAACTCCCCCTCCCCCGTCACCATTGCCCTCCATTTTGGGCCCTCATCCTTCGACCCTGACCAAAGTCCTCCCCATTCCAACTTCTAATCAAAACTAGTTGCCTCCATTGCTACCTCTGCCTATCTCTAGCCTACCCTCTCCCAAAAAGATGGTACTTCTCACAAAGAAAGTGTTATCTCCACCTGTCGCCGCACCATCAACTCAAAAGGTGATACGGAAGCCTCCTCTAACTCTGCCCAAACAAAAGTCACCAGCATCGCACACATCAATGAGCATAGACCCTTTAGTGGGCTCATACTCTTTGATATTGCACCAACTTTTGTAGATCTCTAGCATAACCCTTTTGTCCATCAGGCCCTTCCAACCTCTCGGGTCTAAGCCCTCTTGGTTCAACGATATGAAGATTTGCCTATATCATCATATGCCATGGCATGATACTGAGACTTGCTGTGCCCTCAAAGCCATCATTCACCGTTACATGGAGAAAGACACTCTCCTTCTTAAGGACACTATCGACCGACCCCCGACACCTTCCCATATGCCTCTAACCTCTTCAACCACATCAACATCCCATCAGCAGGCCATGACCCCTCCATCTCCTTCACCTCTTATCTCTGAAATCAATGCCATCCACATAACCACTAGGTCACAAAAGGACAAGGCGAAAGAAAAAGTTGCCATTCCTTGGACCTATCCTTTCATCAAGCTGCCTCAACCGCCAAAGCCTAAAATTTCTATCCTTGGCGCATCTCAACCCTCTTCTTTTTCCTCTTCAGGGGCGATCCATGACTCCATGATAAAACAGCTTCACCAGACGCCCGTGAAGATGTCCCTTTATGACCTTATTCAAACCTCGCCCCAGCATCATCAAGCCCTCATCAGGGCCCTACAAGCAGCGGAGGTCCAACCTGAGGACCCCCAACCACTCGCTGCCCTTGTCCACTCTTTGTCTCTCGTTGCCTCCATCACATTCAGCGACTTTGAGATTCCTACATCTAACACTGAAGATCAGGATGCTGCTCTCTTCATCACTGCCTATGTTGATCAGACACGTATTAAGTGCATTATGATTGATGGAGGTGCCAGCATCAACATTATCTCCACCCATGCCTTTGATCAATTGGATCTTCCCAAGAATTGTGTATCCAAAACTAATGCAATCTTGCACTCCTTTAATGACACCGCCACCACAACCATTGGCACCATCATCCTTCACATTCACGTTGGCCCACGCATAGTTCCAGAGCTCTTCTATATCATCGAAGGAGAGTTTCAATATAACATGTTGTTGGGCTGACCCTGGATCCGCGCCATGGCTTGTGTTCTCTCCACCCTGCACCGTTGTGTGAAATTTGAGCACGACGGGCAAGTCCACACCATTCCCGCTGACCCATCACCTTTATAAACTTGTAACACCACCTACCGTCCAAATGATGTCCTCATTCCTATCAAGCCATCAACCCCAGCACCGCCTCCATCTGCAAAAGCTTTGACTAGTTCACAACCGACGGTCGCCCTCATCCCACCTCTTCAAGCGACAACCAAAGACCCCATGGAAGACATCTTCCAATGACTTTCACTTGGGGAATATCACTTTCTAGCCTTAGACATGTTCCAAACTCCACAAGAGTATGGATGCCTTCACCACAACCCCAGTTATGACCATCAGATTGGGATGGTCGTGCCTTATGGTCCTCCTCATCTTCAAACCAATCTCGTCTATGGGGGGCTCAATCAAGCTCCTACTGACGGGAACCCTCTCTCTTCACCCCAACCATTCACATCAGACTTCTCATTTCTTGGCAACCCCGCCTTTGCACACACTTACCTTTACAGGTGTGCATGGAATGGTTTTGGTTTCGGACGCTATGAGTAGGGCTCGCATCAGCCCATTGAGCCGCTCAATGATGACGATGCCAAGAAATGGTATGGCTTGGGATACCATGACCCCACTCAGGCCTCTACAAACCTCTGTCCTGAGCCAACCATTGACCAATCTCCTCTAGGCTCAGCCATTCCTCCTCTTTCACCTACGAAGTCGGTGGTTTCCATCCCTCCTAGTTTTTTTTCCATAAACACCATCCATCTGGAACCCCTGACCTATTAGCTAAATGGGGTGTCCAGGTCTCTCCCTCTAATTTTTTCTAGCATGATAGAGGATGAGTCGATGACCATTCACACTATCCGCTGCATAGATGATGATGCCATTATTTCTTACATGGGCACCGATGACTCTTTCATCTAGCGCTCCCTCCCTTCTGAGACCCAGGTTATGTTAAATAAATCAACCATTGACATCAACCTCCCTTCTTCTGATGTTCCTCACATCTTAAAGATTGGCCAATCTTTAGACGCTTAGGAGTAGCTTGACTACACCCAGTTCCTCTTAGACCATAACAAAGCCTTTGCCTGGACCTATAGTGACATGCCTGGCATCGACCCCACCATTGCTACCCATAACATCATCACCAAACCAGAGGCTAAGCCTATTAGGCAAAAGCTTCGAAAGATGCATCCTCATGTTGCACTCCTTGTCAAAGAAGAGCTTCAACGCCTTCTTTCTGTCTCCTTCATCTAACCCATCGATTATCTACAGTAGGTCTCTAACATCATCCCTATCACCAAGGCGACTGGGGGGATCCGAATCTGCATGGACTATCATGACCTGAACCTAGCCTGTCCCAAGGATGACTTTCCTCTTCCCAACATTGACCAACTTGTTGATCTCATGGCTGGTCATGAGATGTTATCTCTCATGGATGGGTTTTCAGGATACAACCAGATCTTGATTGCACTGGAAGATCAGCACAAGACTACCTTCATCACCCCATGGGGAAATTTCTGCTGTCGGGTCATGCCTTTTGGCTTGAAGAACGCAGGTGCCACTTATCAGCGTGCCATGACTTACATTTTCCATGATCTCTTCCATAAAATCATGGAGGACTATGTGGATGACTTGCTCGACAAGTCCAAGCTTCGTCATGACCATTTGACCATCCTCAAGATCATCTTCTCTCGCCTTCTTCAATACAATGTCCGCCTTAACCCCAAGAAATGCATCTTTGGGGTCCTCTCAGGCAAGCTCCTTGGCTTCATCGTTTCCTTCTGTGGCATCGAGATAGATCCCATCAAGATCTGCGCTATCCTCGAGATGCCACCTCCAACCAATCTCAAGTAGCTTCGCAGTCTGCAAGGGAAGCTCCAATCCATTCACCATTTCATCTCGCATCCTTCTGACCGCTGCCAATCTTTTCATCATCTCCTTAAGAAGGACGTCTCCTTTAAGTGGGATAAGGACTACCAAGAGGATTTTGAAGCCCTCAAATGCTATTTGGTCTCTCCACCAGTCCTCATTCCACCTAAAGATGACCAACCCTTCTACCTTTACATCTCAACAACCAACCATTCATTAGGTGCCATGATCGCGCACCGAGATGAGTATCACCGTGAGTAAGTGGTCTACTATATCAGCCGAACACTGGTCGACTATGAAACTTGGTATACTCATATCGAGAAACTCTATTTGGCATTAGTCTTTGCCGCTACTAAGCTCTGCCATTATCTTCTCAATCACAAGACCTTTGTCATCACTCACACTGACCCTCATAAATACATGCACTCCAAGCCATATCAAAATCAGCGTATGGCTTGGTGGCTCATGCTGCTTGCTGAGTTTGATTTCAAGTTCATCCAGTAGAAATCCATCAAGGGGCAAACCATTGCTAACCAACTGGCAGATGCCCCTCTTCTAGATAATCAACCTTCTCAGTGCGAGTTTCCAGATGAATCTATCACCGCGCTTTCCACCGACGATACCGTCTATCAAATGACCATGTTCTTCGACGGCTCCAAATGTCAACTCGATGGGGGTGCGGGAGTCATTCTCATCCCACTCGAAGGTGAGCCCATGCCTCTATCTTTCAAGCTCGACTTTGATTGTACCAATAATATGGCTGAATACGAAGCCTTAATTTTGGGACTTCAAACCGCCCTTTCTCTCAGCATCAGGTCCATCAACATCTTCGGTGACTTGCAACTTGTCGTCAATCAAATCAACGGTTCATACCTCTGTAAAAATGAAATTTTGCAAAGGTACAAAAACTATGTTGACACTCTTCTAGCCTCTTTTGACCATTACCTCTTGCAGACTATTCCTCGATCCACGAACAAGTTTGCTGACACCATGGCTTCTCTCGCCTCCCATATTCCATCTTCATCATCTTCATCCAAAATTTTTGTCACGGTGCATCGTGTGCCATTGCCTTCATACATTTCTCCTAACATCAACCATGTCAACACCATAGACTCTAGTCCACGAGATGATTGGTATAATCAACTTGTGGACTACTTATCTCATTCTATCATCCCTCCCGATCTCTCTAGCAATGCACGATGGGCTTTCATCAAATGCACAGCTCGCTATACCATGCTAGGGGGTCTTCTCTATAAGCGAAGCTTCGACGGCCTCCTTCTTCACTGTCTAACCTCCACTAAAGCCTCTCATGCCATTAAACAAGTCCATGATGGGATTTATGGCAGACACTTCAGTGGGAACTCGATTGCCAAGCGCATCCTTCACCTGGGTTATTATTGGCCCACTCTTCATCAAGACTGTAGCGACTATGTTTGACATTGCATCAAGTTTCAGTAGCATGCTAACTTGCTTCATCTCCCTAGCCACGCCTTAAAAGTTGCTCAGGCTTTCTAGCCTTTTTCTCAGTGGGGCTTAGATCTCATCGATGAGATTAACCCTCACTCGTCTCTTCGTCATCAGTCCATCATCACCACCACTGAGTATTTCACTAAATGGGTGGAGGCCATTCCTCTTGTCTCCACAAAACTCGATAAAATTGTTGACTTCATCAGCACCCACATCATCTATCATTTCAGTGTTTCTCACAAAATCATCACCGACAACGACAAGTCCTTCAAAAACAAGACCGTCCAGAAATACTGTGACTCATTTGGCATCAAGCTCAATTTCTCTTCACCTTACTACCCACAAGCAAATGGGCAGGCCGAGGCTTCCAACAAAATTCTAACTAAAATTTTCATGAAGGTGGTCAACGACACAGGAAGGGACTGGCACATTCATGTTCCCTTCGCTTTGTGGGCCTACCGCACTAGCATCTAAACCTCTACGGGTGCTACCCCTTTCTCTCTAGTATACAGAACAGAGGATGTCCTACCTCTCGAAGTACAAATCCCGTCTCTCCGCATCTCTCTGCATGACATTCTCTCCAACTATGACTTTCGTCAAGATTGCTTAGCTCAACTTGAGTTACTTGACGAACGTCGTCTTGCTGCCCTCAACCATCTCCATGTCTATCAAAATCGCATCAAGTGAGCCTATGACAAAAATCTATGAGAATGAGATTTCAACATCGGAGACCTCATCCTCAAAGAAAACCAGCATGTCACTAATATGGAGCAAAGTAAATGAGGCAAGTTTTCCCCTAATTGGCTCAAACCTTTCATCATCATGCACAAGTATGGGTCAGGGACTTATCGTTTGTCTTCTCTCAACGGACGACCAGAACCTGAGCCTCTTAATGCCTTGCATCTGCGACCATTCTACTGTTAGTCGAGTACTCGTCTACTTGACATTTAACTTGAGCTCATCCCTTGAGCAATCCCCATCCTCCTAATCCTTATTCCTTTCAACTCTATTCCCCTAAACAAATCCTCTATAACCCTTTTATGATGCATGGATCCTTTGTCCTAATAAAAAGGAGCCCTTGAACTTCTATAGTCTTGTCCATGACTCCAAATTCTGTCAAAAAAAAAAAAAAAATCGAGATGTCAAAAAATCCAAGGTCACCCAATCAAATCAAAAAGCATACTGCTCCCTCGAAGGACAGCTTTACTATCATTATTGTAGCTAATAGACTGCTCCCTCGAAGGACAACTATTCAAACTTATATAAAGCAAAAATATAGACCACTCCCTCGAAGGATGGCTATGATTAAATCTTGCTACAAATAGCACTTTCTTAGAAGCTTCCCGCATCGATCAACTTCACAAATGACCACAAAGCAAAATGACATCTCTATGTAGACTTCCCACATTGATCAGTCTGCACCAAAAATTAAAAAAAAAAAAAAAAAAAAAAAAAAAAAAAACGGGTCATGGACTTGGCTTGTAGTTGTCTCAGGGTCTCCTATAAAAAGGGGCAAGGTTATCCCTGCTCTTAAAATGGGTTACCCTATCCTCCTCATATCATAACACCTGCTCAAGGGACTTCGAGCTCACTTTAATGTCAAAGTGATTCGATTACCATTCTAACACAACCATGGTCAATGATGCAATGCATGAATGGGGCTCTTTGTTCTAACAACCCCTATCTATGCTATCATTCTGGTCCTTGTCAATGAAAGGGCAATTATGCCTTTCACTTTCTGCTTACATTTTGGTCACATTTGAACTTCATCATTTGTCGAACCAACTCAACCCAATTTCTTTTCAGAGCACTCACATAGCCTATTCACACTAGTTTCTATGGACACCAATACACATCGAGACTATGGACTACACAATTTATGTTAAGCATAAACCAATACTTGCTGAAGCATAAATAGACCTCAATTCATTTTTAGCATACATTCGTCACAAATATGGAAAATTGCTAGGGATGAAAGACCCCTCAACCAATGTTACAGCATACACCATTTAGAAAGGGTTGTAACATCTTTTTCTCCTCATCATTTCGACACATGACCAAACCAATCATCGACCAATCTTCTCAACTAGTCTGAACTACATTGGTCTGAGGCCCTAAGACTAGGGTTATGTAGGCAGCACTCAGATGACATGACATCTTCTGGGGTTAGCTCGACCACCTCTATTTGTTTGTCTCTCTGATGGACAAACCTTATTTTCTTTGACCATGACCTCGACCACAAGCAATCAATCACTTCGACCCTCTTCCTCCCTCTTTGGGAGAACTACATTGGCCTAAGGCCCTTAGGACAAGGGCTATGTAGGCAACACTCAATTGACATGGGGGCTTCTGGGGTTAGCTCGGCCATCCTCTTCGTCACTTTCTTCCATCCCATTCTCTCGTCACCTGTCAATCACATCACATCTAATCACATATTCCCATAATCGTTAGCATAATCATTTTCATCAATCATAGCCATTCATCATAACCAACATCCATCATCATCTAATCTAACTGTCATAACCATTCACATCATTAACATTAATCATTTACATCTATATCATTAATCATAATCATACATTCATCATCATATAATCACAACAATGTCAGCATCATAATCCTAAACATCATATCAAAACATGCATCAAATCAAAATAACATAACACATCCATAACTCATGTCAATGCTCAAAATGATCATCATATATATCTCAAATTTTTATACAATTACACAATCTGTACCTCTCTCCCTCTCAAAAAAAATCAAGTACATCTCGCATCATCGGCTTACAGGCCGGTATATACATAGCATCAAAATCTGCCCTCAAGGCTGTGCCTGTGGTGGTGGTGGCGCTGGTCGGGAAGATGTTGTATCCTCTCCCCCCTCTAATCTGCACCATCTACGTGAATTTGTAGCAGTCACCCATGACATAGACCGCTGTCGGCTCAACTCTGCCCTCATATCTGAGTATCGTTGTATCTGAGGAAACCCCCTAATAGCTCCCTCATAATATGCGATCTCATCCAACACATTATTGTATCTAACTATAGATACAGTCTGCGATGGACCCATCTGACCTGCTACCATCCCTTACACTGACCCCTGTGGCTGTGAAAATGTTAGCTACACTGATGCCAATGGTCTTGCCCCCTGTGAAAATGCCCCCTGATGAGACGGCTGCTGCAGTGGGCCATGTCCTCCAAAAACTTGTCTTGTCGCTGCCAGTGCCTAGGCTGCAGCCAGCTGTCCCTGTAACAGTGTGACCTGACCTATCAGTGCTGCCACCTAACCTGTCATCTCTGTCAACTACCCTATCACCCTTGTGACCTACCCTTGTAAAATGGTCACCTGGGCCTGTGCTGCGTCCCTCTCCTGAATCGTAGTGTCTCTCTCCTACCTCGCTATATCTCTCTCTTCACGGGTTGTATCCCACTCTCTAGTAATAGCCTGTAGATCTGATTGTGGCCCTACCTGCACCCCTGTATAATGCCCTGCCCACCATGCTAAGTAAGCCTCTGTACACCCTGGGTTGGCTATCCCAGGTCCTGCCGATAGCTCCTCAAAATCAGGACCCTCTATCTCCTCTGGTAGTGGGAGCGGTGCCTCAATATCATCCTGCCTGTACTATGGGAATGCGGGTGGAACATCCTATAGCAGCCTGTACTGGCACCACACTCTCTCTAATAGAATCTGCTCAAGCTCATCGGCTCATCTGCCTCTGACCCATCTCAAACTTTGAGCCCTGACTAGCTGCTCTCCCTGATCCCTGAACGCTAGATACCCCAAGTACAGTATCCAGATGATGTCTACTGGGATCAGTGCCTCTAGTACCCCTCAGTAATAGTCGATGTCCCTAAATACTCTGTCCACCCGTGTCTGTGCCATGACCTCCCTCCATCATCTAAATTTGACCCTGAAGCTGGCCTGGATAGCCACTGGAAGGCCGAGAGGATGTATCACCGTGATGTGCTCATAGGCCCAACAGTGTAGCAAGTGGCCCATGCATAAGCTGTACCACCATCGCCGGCTAATCCCCCACAGCTCCCTGTAAACCTAGGCCAAGAAGACAGGCACTTAGGTGAACACCGTCTGCTACTCGATCATCTATGTCAAAACTCCAGTCATGGTGACCGGGAACCTGCCTCCCTCCGCATCTGGCAATGCATAAACTGTGATCTCGATCATCATCAAGATAGCCAGTTGATGTGCACCCTCATCCACCGTGTACAAAGGCTCATACGCAAAATTGGCTTAATGGTAGCTCATCTCAGCGACGTGCTCTCCAAATAGCGTGACCATGTGAATATCATGCGCCTCTCTCGAGCATGCATATAGGTCTGCTTCGTGTACCGGCAGCCACAAAATTTGGTACACATCCTCTATCATCACCGTCAGCTCTCTTATGGGTAGGTGGAAAGTATTGGTGGAATGATCCCACTACTTGATCAATGCCACCATCAAACTCACGTCTCATGCCACTCTGCATTAGTGTCTCAGCCCACCCAGCCCAACTGCGCTCATCTGTGCCCACTCCTCCACTGTCACACTTCTGTGCATCTGTGTCAGCAAGGTCAGGAGATTATCCTACAGCATCAGTGTCTGCCTCACTTGCAACTAAACCCAAGTCAATCTCATAATTAAATATGTCTATTATTCCTATTTGACCATCTACGCCTACCTAACCCCTGGGAAGCCCTTAGCATAACTTCAACCCCTCGACTTGACCTTTTTCTTCACCCCTTTTTGACCAGGTAGCCACCGACATCAGTTAGCGTGTCAGTGATGGCACTCACCTAACCGATGCTGGTCACTTAGTGACTGACGTCGGTGGGTGAGTGACCGACACCGATCGCTGGTCAGCTGACGTTGGCAAAAACTGCTGACATCGGCAACTGGTTTGGCCCTAGAGTCGAATGAGGCGAGCCCTAAAATTAGGGCTTCCCCATTATGGCTCCCCCAACCCCCTTAGACCCTCCTAAATCACTCCTAATCTATCCTAGACCCCCTACCCACCCTCCTACCTACCCTCCCCCCTCGATTTCTGCCTAAAACAACGAAACATTCCAAAAACTAAATCAAAACAAAAATAATCAAATAGGGTTCAGAGACCCTCTTACCTCATCCCAGTGCCACTGACATGGTGGCACGATGGGTGCCACTGGTGGTGGACCTCCTATGGGTCCTCTACTCCCCTCTACCATCTCTTCTGTGCCAATGACTCTACACGCTCTTGCTGGCCCACACGCGTCCCTACATCATCTAATCGACTCCCTCTCTCCACCAATGTTCCTCTGCCACCTCACACCGCTCCTCGGTCCGCTTTGTGTCACTTTCACTCACTTAGCTCCAGAGCCTCTTTTCTCTCCACTCATCAAGTAGCAAATGACTTTTGGTGGGCCACCAATCTGGTTTTGTTAGATTTGGCAGTCCACCGACGTTGGCATCTCTGTGCCCTAGTCCACCGATGTCGGCATATTTCTACCGACGTCAGTCCTTTTTGGCCATTGACGTCAATTTTATCACCGACGTTGGCGCATTTCAGCCCTCCAATTTTTCTTCATTGCCCCAAAATCTTGCCTCGAATTAGTCAGCTTTCCCCGTAGAAGTCATCTTAGCCCCCTGGGGCACACTTGAGATCACTTTTGCCTTCGTCCCTCGACCACCAGACCTTGGAGATCATGACCATCTCCTCTGACTCCAACCACTTCCAAGACAAATGTTGCCTTGGTTGTTTTTGCATGTATGCTACCTCACGAATGGTTAACAAAATTATGCACAGACTATTTATGACCTTCACAAGTATAGGATCGCAAGCCAGTTGATCCCCACTACTTGTGGCATTTTCGTGTTTCCAAGAGCACTTCCTGAGCCCAGGATACCTGGAACATGACAAACATTGGAGCTTTAGCTTAGATTGAATAACTTGATCAGCTATGACCAAAAGCTGGGGCCTGGTTATTTCAATTTTGGCACTCCTCGACCTTGACCTGCGATAATTTGACCTGTCCATCCCGTGGTGTGGTACACGTGCAATCTCACCCTTTGCAGCGTTCACACTAGATCCTCACCCTCCCTATCCATCTCTCTGTCAAATCAGCACTCGATCATCAGGTTCTCTTCCCTCGACTCCCGCTTTGAGGGGGAATACCTCATCCCATACCTGGGGCAACCAACTCCTATTTTTGTCTTGCAGTTCGTCAAGAACAACCAACAAGACAAAAAGGGGCAAATGTAGACACTGAAATCGTGTCTACCCCCTAGGTCATCTTTCACCCTTGGCCCCCCTTGGCCCATGTCCTAACCCTTGTCCTATCCCCTTCCATTTATCAAATTAAAATAATTAAATATTTAGCCCTCTTCCACCTCACCCATGCCACCTTGGATCCCCCCACCTCTCTCCTAGCCTTTATTGCCCAAATCTCCTCTTTATCCTTCCTCCCGCATCCATTTATGCCTCCCTCGACCATTTTCCCATGACCCCTTGACTCGGCAGCATGCAAGAATGGATAGAGGCTAATTTTAGCCTCTATCCCCATTCTTTGGCTACCGACGTCGGTCATTATGCAGCCGACGTCGACGGTTCTGCCGGCATCGGCAGCCTTCAAAACCATTTTCTGCAACTGTTCTCCCCCCCGGGAACGTGAATTTTCTTTGGCACTTGGCACTCTATTTTCCCTTTCTCCTCCCCTCATACAACAACAACAACAGCTACAAGTATCTTACAAAAATAGTTCCAGGCTCTTGGTACTACCTTCAACAGCTCCAACAACAGGTTTCTCCATTTTTCCTTCAGCAAGCAGGAGGTAAGAGTTCCCTTGTTTTTATTTCATTTCTTATCTACATTTATCTATCTATCCAGCCCACTGTCCACAACTCAACCTATCTGTCCCTGAGAGGCTGAAAAGCCTTCTCAAACCCCTATCTCCCGTTCATCTTCCTTTTGCCATGTCATCCATCCAGCCCATTCCCAGACAACATTCTCAGTCCCTCAGACTCCAAAACAAGTCCCTCAGACCTCCACTTAATCTCTCTGACCCCCAAACGAACTCCATGACCCCCAGACGAAGCCTCAGACCACCCTATAGACCATAAACTGGCATTGTAACCCATCCCTGGCTGTTCCCTGGACCGTCCTTGACCATTACCCCTACCGACACTGGCAGCCTAACCGACGTCGGGGACCTTCCTTGACCGACACTGGCAATACCACCGATGTCGGTGACTGTGTAAAAGCAAATTACTTCTAAACAGGTAGGCATTTGCTTTCAGTACTTTCTTTTCTGTCTTTTATCATTTCTCATTTTTGTTTTTGCTTATATTCTATTTTTTAACAGTGGATTGTCATCCTCCAAGAAGCCTTTGTGCTTCTAGGACCAAGCCTTCGCTTGGCAGTCCACCCTTTTGTCATCTAACATTTTTCATGTTTTAGTGTTTTTCCCTTTCAGGTGTCATCCTCCACAACCAAAGAGGAGTTCCTACTATCGTCTGAATCTGGTGTGCAAGTCCACAATCCGGGTACGTACAAACCCTCGTCCATTCTTCTTAGTTTCTCATCTTTCCTTTCTTGAATGTAAAAAGTGAAATCTCGTATAGAAACAATTGCATTCACATCTTGAGCTCCTAAACAAATTTCTTGGTAGAATCGATCCAACCCTATGCCTTTCTATACTCCATGCCTCATCTAGACTATATTTTTATAGATACCACACTATTATTGGTGATTGTGTAACATCTCATATAAAACCTTCAACATACAGTTCTTCACATCCCACTATTTCAAAGGAAAGATGTTTTAGGTTTTTAAGTATTAGGTATATGGTATTTAAGTTTAGTCATTTTAAATTTTTAAGTTTTAAATTTGTTTAATAAGTATTTATTTAGTTGGTTAAGGTTTTTTTTTTTTAATGTATTTAGGAGTTAATGTTTTTAGGTTTATATTTATAATATGTCATTTGTTATAAATAAATATATTTTGGTTGCTTTTAGATAGTCTATAATTTATTATATTAAGTTAGTTTGTGGTGTTTATCAAAATACTTTGAGTCATCATTTGGTTCTAGGATATTTAGTATTCAATAGTGTTTGAATTCATGAAGGTCAAAGTAATTTGGCATCATCTTTTAGTATACAAGGGTCAAAATATTTCCTTTTAAGGACACATTTTTTGTTGAAGATTATGTTCACTGAATCAATTTGTGGAGGGGGTGTTTGATAGTATGGAAATGGTAAATTCAGTTGTTAAGTTTGATGGAAAGGATTTCCATACATGCAAAATCTAGATAATTTTTTTTTTTTTTTGAAAAATATCTTTGGGATATTTTTTATGGCATTGTGACAAGATAAATAAATACCGACAAGCTCAAAAAATTGAAGGTAAAAGATAAGAGCGCGTTAGCCATTATTGGTCTCAGCTTATCAAAGCCCTATTTACATCATGCAAAATAAAAAATATATTCTAAATACATCTAGGTATCATTAAACACACTATTAAAATCTCAAGCCAATAATGTTGAAATAAATATGAAGTAAAAATTGTATGCATTAAAAATGGAAGAAGGCAGAGATATATTAACTCACATCAACAAGTTCCATTCTCTCATAAATGAGTTGGCTAAAATAAATGAATAAATAAAGAAAAATGATGAAAATTCATATTTATCAATAACATGCCCAATAATATGTCCAATATGGTGCTCATATTAGATAAATTAAATATGATCCTAGAAAACAAATATCCGCATTGCTTAATAAAGGAAACAAGGTTTCAACATAAGAATAAGAAGTTATATTCATACAAAACAAACTCAACACTTCTTACAATAGATGCAAACATATGGAAAGGTTTAAACATGAAAAAAAATATACATGTTTTTATTGTAAAAATATAGGACATGTTCTTTTGAACTAGAAACAAAGAACACATGCCCTTATCGATGAAAATATCCATGATAAAGAAATGCTAACAAAATAAAATGATCAAAAAGAGACCAATCCCATTTTAGATGATGAAGGTGTTACCCGTCAAAGTGATAAAGAATATATATTAATATTTATATGTTTATCTATTTGTCTTCACCCTATTTCAACATTAAGGAGGGGGAATGCTAGGAGTTCATGCATATCATAGGTTAATATTAATGTATGAAAAATTATAAAGTGATTTGCATCTCACAAAATGATTTTATTTGAGTGAATAAAGGTTCTTTTAACAACCATCTTAGATTTACAAAGAGATACTAGGAGAGATAAGTGTGATATTTTTTAGGGGATAAGAGATAGGTGAAAAGTCCTTATTTATAGGATCTCTATAAACTTACTATTAGTGTAGGATTTTTACCACTTTTAGTTTTACCTAAACAGTTATTAGTCATCTTGCTTAGGGTTTTTAAGGTCATTGGGAGAACATACAATGTGTTTTCTAATTATGAGTTGAGTTGTTACCTTTTTAATGACCTAATACCTCACTAAATAATGTACATCCTTTGTACCTTTTGACTAATGAATCAACTAATGAACATTTATGAAGTTGACCTATGTGATTTTCATTGCTGTCACCTACTCTTAGGGTTTTCATACAATTTGTGACATTCAAATATTTTGGAGTCATCCAACATGGTATCAGAGATATGATCTGACAACCACTTTGTCATTTCCAAAATCCTTGTTGAGATCTTACTTGCTAGCATTCCTAGAAGCTTTCTTAATTTTTTAGTTTTCATAGGTTTGGTGGGATTTCATGAAAATCCATTAAAACTATATAGCTAAAGTCTCATATCAAAAAATAGATAGCATCATTAGATCTAAAAGGCATCAAAACTCTAAGATTGATTATACACTTGACCTACATTCATGATAATGTTTTTTGACCTTGTTTAGAGGGTTTTAGGGCATTTTAAATGGTTTCATGTATTTTCATACAACAAGATTCTAAAAATAAAATTTTAAAAGGTTTTTTTATAGATTTTTTGAGTTTTCAAATGAATCTTTACTAGTTTATAGATAATATGTATTGATTATATAGATTTTTAGGATTTCCATCTTTGATAGAGTTTCTACACCTTGCAAGAAATTTTTATAGTTTCTAGTCTTTATCAAAGTTTTGGTGTCATAAAAATAGGGTTCCATAGAATTCAAGTCTTTACATGTAGGGCTATAAAAACTTGAAACCTACATCAATATATATCATAACCTGACACTCATTTAAGTAGTCATTGGAACCTGACACCTACCTGAATAGCCATCAAACCCTGACAAACAACCTAACAAACCATCAAAACTCGATAATCTATCCAATAAAACATCAAACCTTGAGCATTATTAATTTTCAAAATGATTTCATTTTTTTGATTATATTGATCACACATCAATCACATCAATCAAAAGTGGGAGGGGGAGAGTACCCACAGTATGCCTTAGCCCCTTAGTCATATGAAAATTAAGCCATTGGTCACTTCCAACCCAAAAGTGCTTAACTTTTGATCAAGAGAGGATTAATTTTTTATTTTAAAAGTTAATGCATAAAAAATTCCTTTTGGAAATATGATCAAAAAAATTCCACCAGTATTTTCCACCAAAATTTTAATGAAAGCTAAGATTTTTAAATGGCTATAAATTTTGATCAATAACTTAGATTTGAGTGTCGTCTTCTTCAAAAGTATCTATTTTTTCATGCTCTACATATTAGAGGGTTTTTTTGGACCTCTATAGCTACCTATTTTTATTTCATAGATTATACCTCTTGGATGCATTATCGATAGAGCCCGATGTCTCTTTAGTTCCTTGTACTTACACACTTTCTTCTAAGGACACATTTTTGGTTATGTCTCACATTTATATGGGCATGCTTGTTTTTAAAACTTTAAAGTGGGTCACTAATAATAGTTTTGAGGGGGTAATGTGTGGAGTTATGCATACTTTAGTATCTCTTCTAAACTTTCTCATTTTATACATCATATTGATTCTTACACTTATTTCTTGTTTGGATACATTTTTGCCTATGCCCAACACCTTCTTCATGAGCATGCATTATTATTATAACTAATGGCTAATTATAGTTGTTTTGTGCAATCTTGAAATTATTTGGTTTCTTCTCTTAGTCATTTTGAATTCAATTGAGAGACACTCATGAGGGAAAGTTGATTCTATATTAGTGGTTCTTCTTGGAAAAATAAACTATGCTTCTTAGTGTGCTTATATGGAAAAATTACTCATGAGAAAGAATCATACTCCATTGCTATATGGATATATTATTACCCCTTTTAAATTAGGTCAATTAAATAAGTGTTCTAACACTTGTGACAATTTTTTTGGTACCTACCTGTTACATATTTATGTGGACCTTCATTTTAATGTGGAACATATAATGTGCCCCTACACTATTTAGAAAATCCTAAAGTATCTTTTTAGAGATCCTACTAAGACTTATATCATTCCTCCTCTTACTATCATCTCTTTAGAGACCATTTTAATCTCTCTTCCTACTCATATTTCCCATGATGACACATCCATGGTGGACAATGTTCTTCCTTTTGTTGAGCCACCACTACATGATGAGATTCTACTAGACCTTATCTATCCCATGGTATATTCTACTTTCATGCCTGTGCATGATGTTATTATTCTATAACCTTCATAGTTTTTTACTTTGGATGACTCTATTAATTCTAATGAGAGTACACCATATGAGATCATTAATGACTCTTTTCTTCTTGTGGATATTTAGTATGTAGATATATGTGATTATTCTGTAGTGTCTTCTTCAGCTTTGAGGGTTATTGAGCCATGCTCTCCACTTCACAAATTCATTTAAAAAATTATCCATGACATTCTTATTCATTATACTCACCTGTACTTGATGACACTTCTAATCCTTAGTACATCTTTGATATTGATGACTCTTGTAATAGCATATATGATGATTATATTGATGGGGACACTCCTTCACCATTTCCTTATCACATTATAGATATTGAGGAGTTAATTATTGATACACCTACCTATTGATGAGCTCAAAATATGGCTCATTATTGACATGTTATTTCCTTCAAAATCATCTCTCGAAGGATATTATCTTATACAAATATGAGATTCTTAGATAGCTATTACATGGAAAATAGATATTTGTCTTGTTTATATTAAACTAAAGACTAAACCTTTAATTTGTCATTAATGTCTAATAAATAACATGTTTTAGTGATAATTGGTGTGAATAATGCTCAGGAAGAACACATAGGTGATGTATAGTGAACATTCCATTTTGATCTCCATCCAGCAGAACTACGGACTCTGCAGGCTTGTTTCCAATGAGAGTACACCATATGAGATCATTGATGAATCTTCTCTTCTTATGGATATTTAGTATGTAGATATATGTGATTATTCTGTAGTCTCTTCTTAAGCTTTGAGGGTTATTGAGCGATGTTTTCCACTTCACATGGACATTCATTTAAAAAATGATCCATGCCATTCTTATTCATTATACTCACCTGTACTTGATGACACTTCTGATCCTAAGTACATCTTTGATATTGATGACTCTTTTAATAGCATATATGATGATTATAGTGATGGGGACACTCCACCATTTCCTTATCACATTATAGATATTGAGGAGTTAATTATTGATACACATACCTATTGATGAACTCAAAATATGGCTCATTATTGACATGTTATTTCCTTCAAAATCATCTCTCGAAGGATATTATCTTAAACAAATATGAGATTCTTAGATAGTTATTACATGGAAAATAGATATTTTTCTTATTTATATTAAACCAAAGACTAAACCTTTACTTTGTCATTAATGTCTAATAAATAGCATGTTTTAGTGATCTTTGGTGTGAAGAATGCTCAAGAAGAAGACACAGGTGATGTATAGTAAATATTCCATTTTGTTCTCCATCCAGCAGAATTACGGACTCTACAGGCTTGTTTCTACGGACTCTGTAGGCTTGTTTCCAGTGAGAGTACACCATATGAGATCATTGATGACTCTTCTCTTGTTGTGGATTTTAGTATGTAGATATATGTGATTCTTTAATAGTCTCTTCTTCAGCTTTGAGGGTTATTGAGCCATGCTTTCCACTTCACATGGACATTCGTTTAAAAAATCATCCATGCCATTCTTATTCATTATACTCACCTACACTTGATGACACTTCTGATCCTAAGTACATCTTTGATATTGATGACTCTTGTAATAGCATATATGATGAATATAGTGATGGGGACACTCCTTTACCATTTCCTTATCACATTATAGATATTAAGGAATTAATTATTGATACACCTACCTATTGATGAGCTCAAAATATGGCTCATTATTGACATGTTATTTTCTTCAAAATCATCTCTTGAAGGATATTATCTTATACAAATATGAGATTCTTAGATAGCTATTACATGGAAAATAGATATTTGTCTTATTTATATTAAACAAAAGACTGGACCTTTACTTTGTCATTAATGTCTAATACATAACATGTTTTAGTGATCTTTGTTGTGAATAATGCTTAGGAAGAAGACACAGGTGATGTATAGTGAACATTCCATTTTGATCTCCATCTAGCAGAACTATGGACTTTGCAGGCTTGTTTCTAATGGACTCTGCAGGCTTGTTTCTACAGACTCTACAAGATTATTTGTATGGACTCTGTAGGCTTGTTTCTATAGACTTTATAGGCTTGTTTCTATGGACTCTATAGGCTTATTTCTATGGACTCCATAGGCTCATTTCTATGGACTCCACAGGGTCAATTTTGAGAATTCTATAAGGACAATGCCACAAATGGGGACCTGGAGACCAGATAGGATAAGAAAGAACCATTCCAGCTAGAATCAAATAAGGAAATTAATAGCTTGCTATTTTGAAGGACTTACTTTTGAGAAATTTGTATGTAATTAGATTTTAGGACTATTATAGGATAGGATATTTATTTCATCCAAATAATTGGGTCTCTTAGAAATCCAATCTCCTATCTTTGGATGAAGGGATCGACCAGGAGTCTTATTCTTTTGCATCCTATTTTGAGTTGATTGTATTAGTATAAAGTGTAAGACTTTTGACTAGGAGATATATAGAAGATATAAAAAAATAGAGAATCAAGAATTAGATATTTTAGAAGCATACAGGTTTCAATCAGATTGTAATTATTTCATTTCTATGAATTAATACTTCAAATTTCCAACACTAATTAATCTTTGTTTCTGAGTCTGAGAGGAGCAAGGGCCCACTCTCCTTGGAACCAAGAACTATGTATGGTATTTATGTTTTGTTAATTTGTTGTTATAATTAACTAGAATCTTGTTTCTATTTGCATTTATTTATAAAAACATCAAAATAAATTCATAGTTTAAAAAGAGCATTTTCTTATTTCATTTCTTTTCTATGCAAAGTATGTTTTCTTTTACAGCAGAAGTGTGAAGCAAATTTATTTTTGTAAGTAAAAGTGTGAATTTGCTTTCCCTACAAACGTAAAATAGGAGTGTGATCTTTTACTTCTACCAAAAGAGTGGATTGATTTGATTTCTTTCTTTTTCAGTAAAAGCATGAATCAACTAGTTTAGTCAAAGTTAGAATAGGATCAGCAAACACCCCCATAAGCAAACTTATAGATCTACCATCCCATACCTTACTACAAATAGCATTGGACACCAGCCCTGGTTGATAAGATAGTAATTGAGTATTGGTTAAATGAGGAGTTGGACGACACTCATCATTTTTGGCACCATTGCTGGGGAACACAAGGTATTAATAAGGTAATAATTATTGATCTAGAGTAAAAACAAAAAAAATTGTAAAAATCATAAAAATCCCAAAAACAATTAATAAATTGATGTACCATCCTAAAAATTCTAAAGGATGATTTATTCCAAAGTTTCCACCAAGAACACAAGTGGACACTCCTTTAACATCTCTGAGTAGTGAACCAGAAGATACAAGTGAAACCTATTTGCAAGAATCTTCTGAAACTAGGATAGGAACCAGGCCATTACCACATGAAAGCCCCATAGGACAAATTCCTCAAGATCAATCTCTTATAGGAAGATATTATTTAGAGATTGACAAAGACTTAGAAGAAGCATTTTAAAGATCCATAGCTGAATTTTTTTTGAGAACTTGGAACAACCTATAACTAAGACCACAAACATTCAGTGGGAAGATCATCCCAATTTTGAAATATCATCAGAAGAAAAAATGGCTCTCCAAAAAAATATACAATTCGCATAACCAAAAAAGAATTTTTCCTTTCCTATTGTTATAGATCCTAATGATCAAACCCCCATGAAAAATATTTCATCAGCTAATCTACCAAATTTCTAGGGAAAATTTATTGAAGATCCTAATCAATTCCTGTTTGAGTTTAAGGTGCTATGTCAAACCTATGATTACATAACTGATAGCCAAAAATTAAAACTATTTACCTCCACACTTAAAGATGCAGCTATGAGATGGTTTATGGGTTTACCTGGAAATTCTATTAGAACATGGGATGACATGGAAGTAGAATTATTGAACAAATACCAAGATTATTGCCGAGTGCGAGAAAGAAAAGAGGATTTCTTCAAAATCAAATAGAATAAGGATGAATCTTTAGAGGATTATCTAGATAGATTCATATTCACTCATAAAAGAAGCAATTATCCACTCACTAAAGACATTAAAAAATTGGTTTTCTTGATAGGATGAGACGAAGACACTAGAGATACCTTAAATTTGATGGGTGGAGGAGATATAAATAAGTTGGCTTTTGATTAGATTTTTGAGCTTTGTACCAATTACTCTCGAACAAAACTTGGAATTAGGAAAGGAAAGTTGGGGAAATCTAATGAAGTGGGTAAATTAATGGAAGAATTTTCTAATCTGAAGATAGATATTCTAGTTACACTAAACAGTACTTTGGATAGCCTTCAAGCTAAGGTAAATGAAATAGAGCCTTTAGCAATCTACTATCCTAAGTGCAGACAAAAACATGCCCTTAAAGACTACCCCCTAGATGGAACCAATATCTCATCATGTGGGATCTGTGATGCAACAGATCATGATACCAAATATTGCACCCTTCTGCCTATTTTAAAGAATTAAATGAAAACCTAAGTCCAGTCCATTGAAGAAGTAAATTTTATTTAGAGACAAAACTTTGCCCCATAAAACTAGGCTCAAGGATAGTTTAATGCAAGAAATCTAGTTAATCCATGGATGGCACCATGGAATGTTTTAGTTCCTTCACCATTTTGGAATCAACCCCAAATGCCATCAATTTAAAATCCATGGGCAAGACAAGATTGGATGCCAACACCTCCATGGATGGTGCCACAGCCACAACAATAATGGGTACCATAGAAGAATTGGATGCCATAGCCATATCAACAATGGAATCAGCAGTGGAACCCACAGTCACAATTCACCCAACCAAGAAGACCACTTCAATAGTAAACCATTATGCCACCCCTAGTTATTCAGCAATAGGGATAAATCAATCAGCCCTCAATGCCTACACAACCAATAACAAATCCAAAAAATAAACAACCAACACCTATTTATGTTAATGAACAAGAAGAAATAATCAATGTTGGAGCTATTGAGTTTTCAGACATACATTTAATATCAGAAAAAATTATACAAAAACCTCTAGTACTCATTTCAGAGATACCTAATGAAAATGAAAAGATAGAATCATCACAATAAAGCACTAGAGAAGCTAAAATCAAAATGAGCCCTAAATTAAAAAAATAAACACTAATACACCAGTAGTTCCTTTTCCTAAAAGATTAAGAAACACTGATATTAAATCAGACTTAAACTTGGTCCATGAGTTGCAAAAGGTCAATATTGAGGTACCCCTTTTACAAGCTATTAGGGATATACCTGAATTAAATAAGATCGTCAAAAACCTTTGTATTAAGACACCTGGGGGGAAGGTAAAATATCTTGGAACCATTCATGTTGATAGAAAATTTGTTGAGTTATTAGCAGGAAAACTATTAGTTCTAAAATATGCAGATCTGGGAAGCCCAGTGATCACAGTCACAATCGGAGGAAAAGAAATTCCTAACATCTTGGTAGATTTGGGAGAAACAATCAATGTCATGGAAAATGATACTCTCCATGCATTATCTCTTATGAAAATGCAGTGTATAACTACCATTCTTCAAATGGCAGACCAATCGGTAACAAAACCAGAGGGAACTATAGAAAATGTTGAATTGTTAATAGAATTTTGGGAATATCCAATAAATTTCATGGTCTTGCAACCCAAAATAAAGAATTTAGGATATCCTATAATCTAAGGTATACCATGGTTGGCTACTATAGCAACATTTAATGATTGCAGGTCAAGAGACATGACCATTTCCAATGGGTTAAAATCTAAATGTATCTCCTTGTATCCTCTTGCAAAACCATCAACAAATTACATACAAGAACTTTGGGTGGATGAATCAGAAAACACATTAAATAAAATTTCCTCCTTAGCCATGATCACAATTATAAAACACTTAGATGAATTGAATGGAGACATATACATAGAATCTACGGACTCTACCAGTCCAGAAACTATGGACTATGCCAGTCTAGAAACTACAGACTCTTCTAGTCTGAAAGCTATGGACTACCTTAGTTTAGGATTCTTGGGTCAAATGGAAAAATTTGAAACCTCCACTTATAATTCTTCTAGAACTTCTTCATCATATGATCATAGATTGATTCAAGAAAGTGTGTGGAAATTAGTAGAATAATAGTAAACTCATTTCTTAGATGCATTTCATTGTTCCTTAACAAGACTGATTCCTCCTGGAAAAGAGTTTGTTGATAATGTAACTATGTTTCATAAGCTAATTCCTCATCCATGTCATTTGAACTCATTAATTAGTGAGTTTAAGAAAATAGAATCCAATTACCCAAGTACAAAACCAATTATGGTATTACCTGGAAAAATTTTAAACATCAATAGTTGGTTGACAAATGAAGAGGAAGATCAACTCTTTGAAGTATTGGAAAGACATACCAAGTATTTTGCTTGAGATTACACCGACATGAAAGGAATTCACCCCAGCATATTCACTCATCAAATTTACACAGAATCTATCAAATTAGTCAGACAACCAAAAACAAGAATAAACCCAGCACTAAAGGAAATAGTCAAAGCAGAAATCCAAAAGTTGTTGGAAGTTGGGTTTATTTACCCCATCTTAGACAGGTAGTGGGTGTCACCTCTGGTAATTATGCCCAAGAAAAATTGAAAATTAAGAGTATGTGTGGATTATATAGAACTAAACAAAGAAACATTAAGGGATTACTTTCCTTTACCTTTCATTGATCAAGTTCTTGATAACTTGGTAGGAAAGAAATATTTTTCTTTCCTAGATGGGTTCAGTGGGTATAACCAGATAATGGTAGTAGCTGAAGATCAAGATAAAACCATGTTTACCTACCCTTGGGGAAATTTTTCTTACCAAGTACTTCCATTTGGACTCTGTAATGCTCCAACAACCTTCTAAAGAGTAGTTCTAGCGATATTATCTGACCTTACAAATGATTGTGTTGAGGTATATAGATGATTTCACTGTTTATGGTGAAACTTATGAAGAAGATCTTACCAACTTGGAAAGAGTATTGATTAGATATGAGGAACATTAATTGTCTTTGAGCCATGAGAAATGTTTGTTGATGATTATGAAGGAATAGTCCTGGGACACCATATTTCTACAAAAGGCATTCAAGTAGATCCAAAAAAAGTTGAAATAATTTCCAACTTACCCATTCCACAAACATAAACTAAAGTTAAGAGTTTTTCGGGACATGCTGGTTACTACAAACACTTCATAGATAAATTTAGTCAAATAGCTGCCCCTATGTTTGCCTTGCTTACAGAAGACAATACATTCGAATGGAGTGATAGTTGCCAACAGGCCTTTGAGACCATCAAAGCTAAATTTGTTATTGCTCCATTATTAAGAGGACTAGATTAGACTAAGCCATTCCATATATACATAGATGCTTCCAATACAACACTAGGATTAGTTCTTGGATAAGAGGATTAAGAGGGTAACATGTATGCTATATATTATATTAGCAAAAACATGACACCTGTTGAAAGAAATTACACCACAATGGAGAAGGACTTCTTAGCTGTAATTTATGCAATGAAAAAATTTAGACACTACATAATAGGATATAAGGTATTTGTCTATACAAACCATTCAACTATTAGATATGTTACCAACAAACCAATTATGGGAGTTAGGATTATTAGATGGCTATTGCTCTTAAAAGAATTTGATGTTACTATTATAGACAAACTAGGGAAGTCTAACGTGGTTGCTTATTTCTTGTCAAGAATAAACACTTCAAGTGAAGAAGAAGCAGTGGAAGATGATTTTTTAGATGAACAATTGTTTACTATTTCAGCACAATCTCTTTGGTTTGCTGATATAGCCAACTACCTCACCACATGGAAGTTTCCTCTGCACTTTTCATTAAAATAAAAGAAACGTTTAATCAAAGAAAGTTATTTTAAATGGATTAATGGAATGTTATTTAAACTTGGCCTTGATCATGTGTTTCATAGGTGTGTGACAAATGGTGAAGCTTATGATATCATCAGAGCTTATCACGATGAACCAGGAGGAGGTCATTACTTAGCTCACAGAACTATACATAAAATCCTGGGAGCAGGATATTATTGGCCTCATCTTTATCAGCAAGTAAAAAGATATGTCAGACACTTTGATGTTTGTCAAAAAATTAGATAGCCTACTCTTTCAATAGATATGCCTCTGCACCCTCATCCTTAATTGATTTTAGAACCATTTGAGAAATAGGGAATTGATTTTATCGGTCTAGTGGATCCTCCTTCTAGAGGAAGAGAATATCTCCTAGTATGTATAGACTACGTGACCAAGTGGGTAGAAGTGGAAGCATTAACTCATGTAAGAGAGGAGATGGTAGCTAATTTCTTATATTTTAAAATCATGCAATGATCTGGTACTCCAAGAGAGATAATCTCCGATCAAGGACCGCAGGTCATGTCAAACATGATAAAGCATTTGATGCAAGTGTATCAAAATTAGCATAGAAAAACATCTCCATACCATCCATAAGTGAATGGACAAGTTGAAGTCACCAATAGAGAACTGCAAACCATTTTAACCAAGGTTGTTAATTCCATCATAGAGGATTGGGTAGATAAGGTACCAAAAGTTGTTTGGGCCTATAATACTACTTGGAAAACAATAACTAGATTTTCACCTTATGAATTGGTTTATGGTAAGAAGCCTTTATTCTCTGTTGAATTTGAATTACAAACTTTGAAAATAGCTGTAGAAGTAGGAATTGAATTAGAAGAAATACAGAAAGAAAGACTCCTACAACTTAATCAACTTAATGAAATGAGGATGGAAGCACTACAAAGAACTAAACTAGTACAACATCAAAGAAAAGTTTGGTATGATGCACAAATCAAAAAATGGAAGTTTTAGAAAGGAGATTGGACACTATTGTTTGATTCTAAATTTCAATAGTTCAAAGGAAAACTACAAACAAGATGGTTAGGACCTTATGAGATTGAAGAGGTATATGAAAATGGTTCTATTAAGCTAATGCCTATTGATAAGAGTAGAAGAGCTCTATTAGTCAATGTACATAGATTGAAGCTCTATCAAAAACCTCTCAATAAAGATGAATTTATTCAAAAATTAAAGGATCAAGTAGCTATTCTGGAAATTTCTACTTCTTCTAGTGAACATGCTCCTTGATAATCCTCTAGCAAAAAAAAATCAATAGTGAAAATCCTTCCAGGGATGCTATTGACAATGCATGCCTAGAAAACTAGCTTACTGGCTAGCTATGCATTGTAAAAAAAGGTCTTTGGATAGAAAACTAGAAATGGCTAGCCAAAGGGAAAAAACAAAAATTTATAATAAAATCTCATCATGACACTATGATTGGTCATCTCCATGCAATAAACTAATCCATGCAAACCTATTTGTGTAGGACACATGGTGAGCAAAGGATAACATCTAAGATTAAATTAAGTAAGACATATTTTATTTGTCTATGTTTAGGTTAACTAATTATCTTCAATTTGATTAAGACCCTCTTCTCCAGAGATGACCTAAATTTGAATCTTCCAAAACAAAATGACACATGCCATAATGAAAAAGCATGCAACTGAGCCGCCAAAGGTGTATGGATAAGTGTGTAGCTTTGATATCATCAATTGATTCATCAAGTATCACAATGATGGGATGTCATAAAAAGGGATTTTAAATGAATTAATGAATCACTATCACTTTCAATGTGATGTGTCATCATTTTACATAACTTGTATTAATGAGATAAAATGGTTGGCACACTTCATAAAAACGTGTGGTGCCTAACTGTATCAAATCATCATACCACACTATGAAATCATATAGCTATAGCATTCAAATTAACCATTTCCTTTCTATGGAATTCAACAGAAGCTAATCCTTAGGGCTTGTTGCCTATCAACTTCAATAAAAGACTGGTCTACACCTTAATTGGAGCTAAAAGAACTGAGCTGACTGTGACTCCGCATAGAAATGGGATAGAAGACAAGATCAGAGCTGAGGGAAGAAGAAAATTGAGATGGAGGGTTTCTATAAAACTTGAGACAACTAAAGGTTTGGTGGTTGAGAAGGAAATTCAACCAAGTGTAGCTCAAAGAGTAACTAGAAGAAGGAGAAGGAGAAGGCTCATTTTAATAGAAGAAGATGAACAAGAAGCTGTAGATATTTTAGATAGTCTTAAAATGGTGTCTCATTCTCCCATACATTAGAATATTATTGCACATACAAATATTGAAGAAATTCCTTCAAAAAGGAAATCTCTAATCATAATAGAGAAGCCAAATCTAGAGGAAGAGCCACACATGGTAGAGGAATTAAGTATGGTGGAACAACTACCTGTTCCAAATAAAACTGCAATGGATAAAGGGAAAACTATATATACCAATGAGAAAGGTGAATTATCAAATCTAAATGATCCTATTATGCAGTGAAATTTGTAGCTTTCTCAATCCCAAGCTCTTGAACAACAACAAACAACTAGCATTGCTGACTTGATCAGTCAATTACAAAATAAAGATCATCTTAACTGATCTTTGGTGTAGAAATTAGATATAGTATCTACTGATCATGTAGCAAAAATTCACAGATTAAAGGAAATAATAAAATAATATGAAGATGAATAGATTGGTCTTTTGATATATGTATAAAGTCTAAAAAAGGAAAATAAGAGATTGCAAAATTTGGTAAACTCTTCTAAAGCACTCGCTGTTGCACTTTCTCCTCCTAAGGTATTTGTTGACCATGGTTGTCAAATAAGTGATCTAGGTATTCCTTCCTTGCAAATACTACATCAAATTGAAGAAGAATATTTTGTATTTAAATAGAAAAACAAAGATGCAACTTCTTCAAACAAACTCTTAGAAAATGAAAAGAAAGAATTAGAGGCTAAAGTCCAAGAGTTAGAAGAAAATTTGTAGGATGCATGCAAATTAGGAGAAACTCTTTTGGCATGTATAAATCCTTCTCCTATATATAGTTTGTTTTTATTTTAACAATTTTATAGATGGAAGCTTCTACGGATCTCCTATCATCTTCCTTACAAAATTTTGTAGCCAACAACATTTTTGGAAATTTTCTATAGTGCTAAACCTGATCAGTAGGATTTACTTTGTGAATTTTATTTGCATTACTTGATTCTAGGAGATCATGAGCATAATAATTTTTTGATAAATCTTCATGTAGGAGAAGTTCAACTGAGAGCATTACATTCTACATTCAAAAATTAGATAGCATGGAAAGGTAGATTTGAGGACTATACAAATCATGCTAAGACTACAGGATTATGTGTCAGACTAGCCTTTCCTATTCTCAGATTGATCAAACAGAATTTTAACTATGCTTTGTTAAATGTTAAGGTTAAAACACATTATTTACAGGCTCTATATGATTGTTATATTTATTTTGATTTGTTTTCAAGATAGAGTTTTGACTTAGTAATGGCTGGAAGTGTAAGCAGATGGGACCAACTTTCAGTACCTATTAAAAGGCGAGAAGTCATGTCGCCAAATAACTTAAGATGGAGTATGACGAGAGCATCCTCAATTCTATAAATTTTAATAGAGGTAATCAACTCTGGGGAGAACAAAAATGGATTGGCATGAGATATAGACCCCCTTTGTTAATCATACCTATTCCAAGATGGCAGAATTGGGCTCCACAATCAGAAGAGCAATTTAGTATATGGAAAAAAATGATTCAAACACATTAGGGATTCACTAGCAATTTAGACAGACACATAACAGATGAATTTGATGAATATGACTTGAGTCAGAGTGTAGAAAGTAGAAGCTAGAGCTATGAATGCCACTAAATGTTTACAATGGGACTTGCAAAAGGTAAAGCTTGTGGGAGATGATGAGCTCAAAATATGGCTCATTATTGACATGTTATTTCCTTCAAAATCATCTCTCAAAGGATATTATCTTATACAAATATGAGATTTTTAGATAGCTATTACACAGAAAATAGATGTTTGTCTTGTTTATATTACCAAATGTTGAACCTTTACTTTGTCATTAATGTCTAATACATAACATGTTTTAGTGATATTTGGTGTGAAGAATGCTCAGCAAGAAGACACAGGTGATGTATAGTGAACATTCCATTTTGAACTCCATCCAACAGAACTACAGACTATGTAGGCTTGTTTCTGTGGATCTACAGACTCTATAGGCTTATTTCTATGAACTCCATAGGCTTGTTTCTATGGACTCTGTAGGCTTGTTTCTATGGACTCTACAGGTTTATTTATATGGAATCCATAGGCTCATTTCTATAGACTCCATAGGGTCAATTCTAAGAATATTTTAAGGATAATTCCACAAATGGGGTGCTAGAGACCAGATAGGATAAGAAAGAACCATTCTAGCTGGAATCAAATAAGGAAAATAATTGCTTGCTATTTTGAAGGACTTACTTTTGATAAATTTGTATGTAATTAGATCTTAGGAATATTATAGGATAGGATATTTATTTCATCAAAATAATTAGGTCTCTTGGAAATCCAATCTCCTATCTTTGGATGAAGGGATCGACCAGGAGTCCTATTCTTTTACATCCTATTTTGAGTTGATTGTATTAGTATAAAGCGTAAGACTTTCGACTAGGAGATATATAGAAGATATAAAGAAAATAGAGAATCAAGAATTAGATATTTTAGAAGCATACAGGTTTCAATCAGACTGTAATTCTTTCATTTGTATGAATTAATACTTCAAGTTTCTAGCACAAATTAAACTTTGTTACTGAGTCCGAGAGGACCAAGGGCCCACTCTCCTTGGAACTAGGAATTGTATATGGTATTTATGTTCTATTAATTTGTTGTTATAATTAATTAGAATCTTTTTACTATTTGCATTTATTTATAAAAACATCAAAACAAATTCATAGTTTAAAAATAGCATTTTCTTATTTCATTTATTTTCTATGCAAAGTATGTTTTATTTTACAATAGAATTGTGAAGAAAATTTATTTTTATAAGTAGAAGTGTGAATGAACTTTCCCTGCAAATGTAAAATAGGAGTGTGATCTTTTCTTCTAGCAAAAGAGTGGATTGATTTGATTTTTTTTCTTTTTCAGCAAAAGTATGAATCAAGTAGTTTAGTCAAAGTTAGAATAGGATCAACAAGCAACCCCATAAACAAACTTCTAGATCTACCATCCCATACCTTACTATAGATAGCTTTGGACACCAGCCCTAGTTGATAAGACACCAATTGAGTATTGGTTAAATGAGGAGTTATAAAAAACTCATCACCTATGGTCTAATTTTGACATTACAAGGTGAATGTATATTGATCCAAGACTCATTAGAAATCAAACATTCTATTCCATAGGTATAAGGTAGTCCATAGTTTGTTTTAGCATCTGCTCCTATTGCACTAACATTACATAGAGTAATTGGACTTATTACTATGCATGAGGAACACATTTAATTGGTTGGAGTTCCATAAGGCACCTAATGTATCCTTTCATTATTATAGGGTGATACACTCTTCATTGTACCCACATTTAACATGTTTAATTTAGTAGCATTACATTTAGTTCATGTTTATGATGTTGTTAGACCAATAACACACTTCTATTTTAGACCCTACTCACAATTATTTATACTACTGCTTTCATCATCCATTATGGAATGGGCAGACTTATAGTACACCATTCATGTTCTTCCTTTGGTAAAGGGAAGAAACATTATTTGATGCATATGGAACTTATTTAGTATTCAGGTAGAGTATCTCATCAATGATATTCATCATTCTATTGGATCTACTATATGAAGTTACAATATCTTTTGTGGGGACTTTGTAGTTATCCTCTCTATGTGCTCTATTTCTCACTTGTGGGCATAGTTTTAACTATGCTTGATGTCCTTAGAATATGTACATTTTCTCACTTTGCTCTCTTTTGGAGAGGAGTTTTGTCCTATGGATTTTCTCCTTTTCTCCATTTTATGGGAGTTGTATTATTCTTAGGTACCTCATCAAGCCTTTTTTCTCGGACTCAATTCCTTTACCCACCTAAGATATGATTTAGGGGGGTGTTTGTGTAAGCTTTTTCCCACATTTCATTTTACCTACATGATTTTTAGTTGATTTGATTAGGGTTGTTAAGGTCATTGTGGGAACACACACTTAATTTTTTTCCTAATTATGAGTTGAATTGTTATATTTTTGGTGACCTAATATCTCACTATATAATGTACCTCCTTTAAAATTTTTGTCAAATTAATCAACTAATGAACATTTATCAAGCCCACATTTGTGCTTTGTAATCCTCTCACCTATTTCTAAGGCTTTTTTATAATTTGTGACATTAAGAGATCTTGGAGTCATACGACACCTATATATATGTAATGAGTTTAATCATTAAATAACATATTTATGATAGACCGAAATCTTATCTAGAGAAATATTAATCAATTTTCAAAATTAAACACTATGAAATAGTAACCTGGATTTGGTAAAAATAGTATAATAGTGATAAAGGTTTGGTTAGTAATGAGTAAACACTATGAAATAATAATCAAGCTTTGATTAAAAGGTATATATTTATAAAAATATTGTTTTGTAATGATTAAATTTTTTTATCACATTGAAATCAATCTTGGTGGTTAGATAGGAAATAGGAAACATTTAGTTAAATTGAAATGCGAGAAATTTTCTTATATAAATATGTAATAGTTTTTAACATATAAAGTAAAATAATATGTTATTGTTTAATTTTTTATAAAAAATCATAGATGTGCAAATTCATATATATATTAGATTTATCTACCTTCATAAACCCAAATTTAATGTTTTTTCTTAAACTATAAATTGAAATGATAATTATATTTGTTTGAATTTCATAAAAAATCAAAGATGTGAAAATTTATATATATGTTTGATTGTAGTTTACTTCCTAAAAGATCATATGGTTTTTGTATTTAATTTTATTATGTTGTAATGAGTAAACACTATAAAATAGTAATGAAGCTTTGCTTAAAATTGTGTCTCTTTATAAAATTACCATTTCATAATGAGTAAAAATTTGCATCGCATTGAAATCAAACTTAGTTGTCGGCTAAGAAGTGGGAAAAAATTAGTTAAACTAAATATGAGAATTTTTATTATTTAAATATGTAATAATTTTTTATTAACATATAAAATGAAGCAATATGATATTGTTTTAAATTTTACAAAAAATAAAAGACATGAAAATTCAAATATTAGGTTAATTGTGTTTTATTTCCTAAAAGTTCATATGGTAAATATATGAAGTTGAGGAAACTATTATAAATATGCAGACTTCAACTCTTATAATTGAAGATAAATAAGTTGGGTACAATATTGAAAATATCTATACTCCAACTTCAACTCTTTAATATAAAGACAAGGAAGTTGAGGATAGTATTTAAATATGTAGATTTCAACTTCAACTCTTATAATTGGAAGGAAGTTGAGGATCATATTGTAATATGCATAATTAAACCTATTTAATTATATGAATTTGTGGACAAAATTATAAATATTAATAATTCAACCCTTATAATTTCAATAAAGTAACTTTTAATCTTAGACTTGAATGGAGTTCTTGTAATTGTAGAAAAAACCTTTAAATCTTAGATATGAATGGGTTTCTTATTATTCGTAAGTATAGACCACTATGTAAGGATTATTTAATCTACAAATGGATTGGAGTAGTGAAATTTATTCAAAAATACATTTTTATGTTTCATGTGGTAATATGGTCCATGATGGAAAAACACAACCTGAACACATCAATTGAAGATTTGAAAAGGGGTTTAGATAATTTGTTCACATTTTTTTGATGGTCTAAAGATAATTGTTTATATATATATATGGTCTAATGAACAATAAAAAAAATATCTTAAACCTATTAAGAGGGTTTATAAAAAAAATCCAAGTATTTGGGATGATAAAAATATAATAATTGTTGACCACTCTATCCAAAAGTGTATATATTGTGATGCTAATAATAATTTTTATATCCAAGTATTTGGGATGATAATTTTGTTTTGAAAAATCTATCCAAAAGTGTAAACATGGTGATGCTGAAAAATTGGATAGTTAGTTGCAAAACCGAACAAAATGTCTAAAGAACTACATAGTAATGACTCATAAGCCTTTGAAGTAGACTATACTATTTCAATGCTATTAAAAAAAATTTATTTCAAATTTAGGTAAACTATTTAATGTTTGATGTGGATTATAATATTTATATTTTATATATTTAAATATTTATAGAAAAGTTTCATAATCCTTTGAAATATATTATATTATTTCAATGTTATTAAATTTTGTGTATTTTCTCATTATTTTAATAGAAAAATACTAATAATTTTTCTTGACATTTGAAAAAATGGATAAGGAAACCATTAAAATTATAAAATTGCTTGTTATTATTCTCCATGAGTTATTATTGGTTTTCTATGAAAAATCCAAAGGATGAAAATTTATGAAAAGACCTCTAAACTATTTAATTTATAACACGAGATATTATGTACACCATAATACAAAAGGGATAAATGATGAATATCTTGTGACATTTACAAATGTATTTTTATGGTCATCAATTGAAGAACACCTCCATGAATTATTTAATTAGTATATTAAGTTCAATATTGGTAAGCTCACGTTTATTTGGGGTCAAATTTGGTGTGTAAAGCAACATGGTTGTGTTAACATTGGGGAAGTATTAAAAAAATAAACACAATATAGAAGTGATAAACACTCTCAATAAGGATCAAATAGGTATGCCATTACCACAATGATAAATTAGACATACATAAACTATATATTTATCAAAAATAAGTTATTATAATGAAGAAATACCCCACACATATCATTTATAAAATGTACTCCAAAAGTGTCAATAAATATGAGAGTGAGAGAGGTTTCCATAGTGGAATGATGATAAAATGTGCACATCCCATGTGGGTTTGACATCCCAATGTGGGAATGTCGACTTAATGTGCACTTCTTATGTTTAAACCATTTAAATTCTATGAATCCCTTAATCAAACATAACCTAAATCGATCTTAACTTAATTCAAAACCCTCCCTTACTTGAAGGTTAGTGACATAAAACATACAACACATATGCATAGTGAAATACTAAGTGTCCCTATGGTAACCAATCTATCTTTCTAGTATACATAGATGCCAAGTTATTGTAACCACTAAGTAATATAGGAACTAGTACTCTATATGAGGTTCAATCAAATAAAAAATAATGATAAATAAACCACAATAAAAGTGGAGAGAGAACTTATGCTGCAAGGTGTCCCAAGAAGCACAACTTAAAGACTAAAAAAATGCTAAATTAGGCTCACTGAATGGAACAAAGGCCGTCAAATATAAATTTACTTAGTGGACTTGAAATTCATAATAAAACTCAAATCTATATGAGTGATTTGGATCCACTACTCAATAAAAAAACAAAACTGACACTGCATTCACCATAATAGCTCTTATGAAAAGAGTGTGCTAGAGCTATCAAAAGTGTAAAAAATTTCACTAAAATTAATTTGATATAATTCTAAAAGATATAATGCATAAAGGGTTAGAATTAAAAATGACAATCAAAGAAGCATGATTTATGCTACACCGCCATACTGTTGACTAGGTGGAGTGATACAAAAAAGTTTGTATGAGTGGACTAAAACCACTAATAAAAAACTAACAAGTCAATAATGTATGCTCGAGAATAACTCCATATCATGCTTAAATATATTATCAAACTATTTAAGAAGAATATATGACATTGGGATTCACTAGAATAACTAAACTTCAAGATGTAGGAGACTATCAACTATCAAAAAAAAATCTAAAGATATAGATCAATGATCTGTTAAAAAGATGGACCTAGTGATGATGGGACAGTTAAACAAATAAAATAGTGAAAAGATGCCTATAGTAGAGCACACATGCATGAAGGTAGACAAGGATGAATCAACAAACCCCCATAACACTTAATAACTCATTGTGAGTACAAAATAATCCCCAAAACAATAAATGCAGGATGACACAAGAAATTTCAAAATGTTATCAATTTGTAGAAGAGACTATCAATAATCAAAAGAGTTCATCCTAAAACAAGGGAGTAGTGGGTGGACAAGGAAGCTGAATAGTTGAGGAACCACATTGGTAAAATCCTCACTAAGAATATTGGCGTTGCTTCCAAAAGTGATCTAAAATCCATCCTAGATCAATATAGATAGTGGATGATAATACTTGCATATGAATTCATGTGAATTTCACAACAAAAAAATGCAAGGTAACATCAAAAAAAGTGTTAGGATGATTATGACTGACAACTATAATATTAGGTTTTTTAGGTCTAAGTTAAGGTTTAACAAAACCCATATGTGTCTCTAAAATCAAGTGATCATAGTGAAGAATGTTTGCAAAATACAATGTGGTCCCATAAGAGGTACAATGGACTACCAAAAACACAAGTGGCACACTAAACATACTAAAAAAATGTGGGACGTTATGATTTTACAAAAATGTGTCTATAAGTATACAAACAATGAGCACAAGTGAAATAAAGTTTTTTTTTTGTGAGGGGATCCAACCACCTCTCAGATAAGACCTCATCTTGTGGTCTTCAACAATCAAAATAATTAAACAAAGAGATAGGGTGTGAGGGTCTAAGGGTCACATCCCACATCAGGGTCAAAGGGTAACTTCCCTTGTGGGGTTTAGGGGAAGATCTCCTGGTACTCTCCCTATCATGGTACATAATAGGATCTCGGGGAAATGATTTCGATGCCAAATTGAATTTAAAGCTTGCATGGCCTTTGGAATGGCAAAAAAAAACAAACTATTTTTCCTTAAAAAACCTCATATAATGGACATCAATTACTATTGAAAATAAGCTTTTGAGAATAATAAGTGGAAAAAGAATAACTTCCAAGAATGAAGGCAATATCAATAAATATGTTTATTTTGATTATGAGGGGGTCTAACCTCTTACCAGAACAAACCTCACCTGTCATCTTTGATTAATGAGAAATAAGGCATGCAAAAAATAATAAATGTGCTCCTCTTTTAAAATTTATCACTTTATAATTTTGTCTCACTTTAAAAATATTCCTCCCTTTTTAAAATAACCACCTTTTAAACAAATTCCCCCACTTTAAAAAGTTTTTCATCACATTATAATGACCCCTCCAACTTTATATCACCACTTTAAAATAAATCCTCAAATAAAATTCTACCATTTTAATAAAAAAAACCTCCACCAAAAAATGGATAATATATCCCTAAGTGGATGGAGTCCACATGGTGAGAAAAACAAAAGGTATACCTTGGTAATCAAATACCATGGAATTGAAGCTGAGATCAAGATAAAACACATATCACTAATCTAGAATGCCAATACCATATAATCAAGATTCTAATCCTTAGAATAAGCACACTCAACAAACAAACTATTTATTACAAGCAACTTATTACAAACTTGGAGTTCTATCCATTTCTCCCTTACAAAATGCACTTCAAGAGTGTCAATAAATATGAGAGTGTGAGAGGTAGCCATAGTGGGTATGTCAACATAATGTGCACACAAATAATTATGTTTCCATAGTGGATATGCCAACATAATGTGCATATACCCATTTGGTAAAAGATCCACCCATGTGCAACCCATAGGTAGGATTAATCACAATATTAAGATCTAATTACTAGTGCACAAAATTAGGAGCCTAAACATATATTATCCTAAATTAGTGAGAAAACAAATGTGAATGATCCAACACTCTCCCTTAAGCTATGTTTAGGGAGATAAAATAACACAAATGGGTTATGACTACTAGGCATGCTAAGGTACCCATGTATAAACAAAAAAATAAAGGACTTCATACAGAATCCCCAAGGACAAATTACTTAAACCCCAACATAGATCATAAATGTATATCTTGCATATATGTAAGGAACCACCTATATGTGTGTTAATATATTCCCATGTAAAAAATCCACATGTCTTTCCCATAGGAATAACCACTAACTACTATATGTGATCCTTTAACAATGTCCCAAACTAATTTGCCAAATGTTATAGAAAATAAAAATGAATTATCTGAAACACTATGGCATGAATAAGTTATACCATAAATGTGAGATAATGTGTTAAGAATATCAAAATAATCACCAATAAAATCATCCAATGATGTTGTAGAAGATTCCCCCCTTGGCCATAGGAAGAACAAGATCAACATTAAAGTTTGGAGGTACCTCATCCATGTCACCATCAAAGAACATGTCTGCAATAATAACAAAAAGAAGAGGTGGTGGAGGTGCCTCATCCAAGTCATCTATAATAAAAGTTGGATGTGTCTCATCTAGGTCATCCACAAGAAATGGTGGAGGTTTTTCATCCTCAAAAAACATGTCTTCAAAAACAAAGGAAGGAGGAGGAAGAGTAGGAGACAAAATTTCATCATCAAAATCATCATCAAGAATCAAATCCTCATTAGGAGGAGTAGGTGATGGAATAATGTCAACTATGTCACCAAAAAATAAATCCTCACTTATAGAAGAATGAAGATGAGGATTAGAAAACACCACATCCAAATCACTATTACTAATTACATCTTCACAAATAGGATAAGATAGTGGTGGAAAAAAAATAATGTCACCAACAAAAAAAAATCCTCACTATGAGAGGGAGAAGAAGGAATTGGAAAAAGTGAAGGTGAAGTGACCTTACCAAATAATGTTGCAACAGCATCCCAAGCTTCCTTAGGTAAAGTGGCATATGAAATGTGAGATTACAAGTTATATGAAACATGGAGGTGAGTGAACTAAAGATCATGATCCTATAGAGACTTAATCCAAGAAATATCTTCCTCTTTAGTAAAAATAAAAAAGTTGCCAAGAACAATTTTCCATGAATCGTGCATTAACAAATACAGATTCATCTTCATCTTCCATGTGTTATAGTTGGAGGTGTTGAGGGATTCAAAGAATGAGGTCTCGATTGTCAAAATAAGGAGTCAAGCAGGAGAGTCAATACCCCCATAAAAAATAACAAATCCCTTTATTTCAAAGGTCTACAAGAAGAAATACACCCAATACAAAGTTTAATCTTTCAACAAAAGATCTATATTTCCCTTTAGAAAAGGTAAATGTGACAAATGCGTAAAGTTACCTCTAAAATATGACAACAATGGGAAAATATAGACATTAGGTAGCATTCAAAAATGTATCCAAAAGTACAAAGAAATGTAAAAAACACAAAACACTCTAAAAAAAACAAGACATAAGTTACCACCAAAAATGCATATGTGCTCAAAGTGTGATGAGAGGAGTAATAAAAAGTTCATTTACCTATGAGGGGGTTTGACCTCCTACCTAAACAACCCTCACCTTCCATCTTCAACAAATGAGTGTGAGTGCCAAAATAATAAATATGCCCCTTTTAAAAAAAATTCCACATACAAAAAGCTCTCCCCTTTAAATGACCACTTTATAAAATATGCCACCAAATTAAAAAAAATGTCTTTCCCTAAAAAAAAATCATCTCCACTTTACAAATGACCACCACATAAATTGATGCCAAAAAGGAGAAAACATGGTGTAATAAATAAACATGCATGTAATATACCAATGGCATCAAAGCTAGACAACAATAATATTAAAACCACAACAAATTTATAAATATTTAATGAAATTTAAACCCGTAAAATGTTAAGAAAATCAGAAAGTGAGAAACTCATAGACCAAAAATTATTTCATGATATTCCATTTAATTAAGGATCAATTTATCAAAATATAGAATAATTTTGTAAGAAATCACATATTTTTATGACATCAAAAACCAAAATAATTCAAACTATTTGGAGGACAATATTGAAAACTGTTGGTTGTGTAAACCATGGCAAACAATGATAATAAATTATTTGGATATATACCCTATATTTGATTAATCAAGAAACAAATCTAGGGAGTAACACTTATGCTGATTTTGTAGTAAAATATTATAAAATAACCAACCCTGATCCATTATACAATCTTTCAAGAAAAATATCATACATTCAAAAAACACAAGAAATAAATTGATCCAAGTCAGCTAGATCATGGAGAAATTCTAGTAGAGTGTGGGAAAGAATCTATGGCTAAATGGATTCTAAAAAACTCTAAAAGCTCTGATATCATATATTATTTTTAAAACTAGGAGGGGAATTACCTCCTCTTACATTTTAAAACCATTTTACATAATGTAATGATAGGGATACCATGATTGTTAAGGTAAACATTTACATAATTGTTCTCTCAATACCCTAAAAATAATGATATTTTCATATAGATTTCCATTTCAACTCAAATATTGGAGTTAAATTATTCAAGTTGAATAAATAGTTAACTTATAAATCATATATCAATAAATACCTAAGTAATCTTTTCCCATGGCCTACTATCTTCACTCAATTTTTTCAATAAATGTGATTATATTTATCTAACACAATCAAACATTTTCATAATGAGACATGAGATTTCATTAATAAGGAGAGGTCATTTCCCTATTTGAGGATTTAAGGTAACTTTTGAGATAAATTTTCTCAAAATAATCACACTTGTTCAACCAAGATTCATATCATAATCAAGACCAATTATTATATAATCTCATCACACAACCTTTTTTCATGAGCCATACTAAAATGTAGTATACCCAAAGAGAACCATAAATCATGTTAAATCCTTACAAGATAGTATTATAACACCCTAATACATACAAATAATTATTAAAAAAATACACACATACACCATAACACAATCAATAAATTTTTGCATGGCGGTACGTCAAATCCAACCAGAGTTATAAAATTAAGAAATTACTTGGAGTCAAGTCAATGTGACACACCAACATGAGGTTAAATATGAGCATAGGTAACAAGGTATGTGTCTGAAGTATGAGATCCACATCATGTATCAAGGCAATGTCATGTAATTTCAGTAAATCATTTCAGAGATGCAAGAATAATATCTATAGCTATATTTGTGAACATACAAACAAAAAAATCATTTCCAACCCTTATTGTTCTTACAATGAATATATAAGAAATACATAGTTATGTAAATGACTACTGAACTAGTATGCAATCACACTATAATGTAAATATCTAAACATGTATGTATAAATGAGTCATTTAAATAAATCATAAATACATAAGAAACATTAAATTTTTAAAAATAAGATATTCCTTTAACATTTTTAATCTATACTCTTCTCACCTGCATACTAATGGCACACATCAACATGTTTACATAATATAAATTATAATAATGAAATTTATGCATAAAAATAAGGTTTACCTACATGTGAGCTAAGCAATAGTCACATGATATATGGTGAATATATCTCAGTAAAATAACTAAAAGTATCCTCAGTGTTGTTGTTGAAGTAAATACCAATCTACCAAGAAAGATACCCATCTACTTATAAGAATATCACACATAATAATTAAAACAAGAAATATGACTCTTAGTGGGACACCCAATTATTAGACGAAATATTTAGTTTACTTAGGACTCCAACATGGTCTCCAAAAAGGTTTTCATCATTTGGAATCATGAATTATAACACATAGTAGGGTAACCTTCTATTTAGGGAATTTTTTTGTTCATCTCTTAAGTAGGATTCCCATATTCTTGGAGTAATAGTTCTATCATGAAATATTGAAAATATGTATATTAATTTTTGAAGAATGTAGGAGGAGATTTAACCATGGGCACATTAACACCCACCCTATTTTTTCTCTTACTAGAACAAATGTATCACTCATAGCCCTTGGTTACATCCCAACATCATAGTAGTATAACTAATGTTAGCATCCATACATAATGTTAGAGTATAGACCAATAATGCATTTGGATATAATAGTGTAACTACTCTAATAGTCCTTCTTGAATAATCCTAAGTAAAATTCAACATGTCACATGGTTAGTTCTTATTAAACCAAATAACATGTTAACATAACACATGTTCATCAATGATCATGATTATAATCTTCATTAGTATCAACAATATAACTAGATAATCTAACCATAAAACATTCACCTATGTTCATGCCCATACATTATTATATCTTATACCTCAATATCTAAAAATATATATCAATCATATCAAAATAATAAGAGAGTGAAAGAGAGGGAGGGATATTAAAATTTATAATATGGTTAACCATTGGTAAGTATAATTTGTATATGTGATCATGAATGTTAGAAGTTACTTGTAGCAAATTAATCAATGAATGTAATAAATATGTACATATATCAATATTAAAAATAATAATTCTAAATGTAAAATAATCATATAATAATATAATTGTCGAGAATCATCTAGATGCACACTATAAAAAAATGCCATCATAGACAGGTCACACATAACTGCTAATATTAGGATAATGCTACACAAGGGACCAAATTTATTCTCATGAATTCTAGGATAAAATACAAGTTATAGATAAATGACATACACTCTATCCTATAAATTCACTCATGGGTTAATCTCTAAATTATCCCATTCATATGAACAATGTATATTCATCTTAAGATTACCTAGATCTCCAAGTGTTTAACCCATCCTCTAATACACAAATGTAAAACACTAAATGCAACACACCATATATCTAGTTCGTGCAATCTTGTATTAGCCAAAAATAGAGTGCAATGTGTTTTATTTAATTTTTTGGATGTGGTCTTGTTTGTGTGATATTGTTTACCTCTTTTTATGATGCTACAAAAGTATTCATTTTTAATGGAAAGTGCAAAGACCTTTTGAATTTTTTTTTTAGTCTTCAGAGACTATTATGTCATAGAAACTTGTTATAAATGGTTTTGTCTATGGAAATAATCAAATGATTAAATTTAGTGAGGTCATATCAAATGACACTTGCAACATTTGTAACACTTTTCAGACCATTTGGAGTTACCATGGAGGTGTACCAACTATTACACTATCATGAGGTTTCCTTACTTGTGGTAATGTTTTAGATGGAATTGAATGACAAATTTTTGGGTTCATATCATATGAAAATTAAAATATCTTTACAAAATTTTAGACAATTTGAAGTTACCATGAAAAATTTGTGGTTGTTCTGTTTATATTATGCTTGCTTCACTTGGCATAAGGTTCATGATCTTAAGGAATAGTTATGTTAATATTTGAGTTACCAAATTTTTGGACTTAAAATAAAATATATTCTATAAGGTGTCTTCAAAATTTGAGATCAATTTGATAATTGGTGCCAACATTATGATAGTTTTTGTAACTATCATTTAAGAAGAAAATGCATCTGCCTAGTCTACATAAAGTTGATGACCTTCCAAAATATATTTGGAAAGTTTTAGGTCACCAAAGTTCACGAGATGATATAAAATGTAATCTAAAATTTGTGTTAATAATTTTAAAAAAATTGGATAATAATTTTTTGACAGTGTTTGTAACTATCATTCAACTAAAATATGCATATATCTAACTTGATGGTTCATTACCTTACAAAGGAGCTACAATGAGAAATAGGTTACCAAATTTAGTGGGATGATACAAAATTTAGCTATATTATTATGTTTAAAATTTAAGATAATTTATTTTAATTGATTTAAAATTATGAATTTTTTAGTAATCTACATTCAATCTAGAAATGTTAAGATTTAGATGGTGAAATTTTGTGGGATGATGTATAAATTAGTCTAAACGTATTGGTTTAAAATTCATATAAATTAGATTAAAGATGTTGAAGTTATGGTAGTTTTTATCACTTTTGTTCACCCTGAAACATCACCTGATAGTTTTTGGTAGTTAATCACAGTTAGTTGTTGATATTTAAAACTCCACCTAACTCTTGTACATTATTTGGAGGTTAGGTAAGTTTAAGAGACACCCTAGAAATCTTGGTATTTTAGGAGGAATAGGTGATGGATAGAAAGGTTTTTTTTTAGTTTTTTTGGAGAGAGAGACAAGATAGGGAAGGAGAAGAACTATCCAAGAGTAGAACAGAGAGTTAGAATAGTTTAAGATGAACTGTTTGAGATCTAAAACTATTTAATGTGATGTAATAAGCCTATAAATGCATGCATGAGTGTATTATAGAGTGTGAATTTATTTTATTATGGTTTTCAATATTAATGGAATCAAAATTTTATAAATGTGTCAAGTCTTAATAAGTGTTGAAAGTGTGACCATGAGTGAATGTTCAAACCAGGAAATAAAGATATATAAGTCTAACTTAAATAGTCCCCCTCTCTTTGTGTATACAATAAGTGGTATCATAATGAAATGTTTTCCTCGTGGGTTGTGTGTGTGAAAATCCTATATGAGTTAGTTTTAGGATGTGAAATATAAGTCTGTTGAGTGAGCTGCAAGTTTTGAAAGATAAGTTTGCATAAGTTTATTAGAGGTGTGCAATAAGTTCATAAAGTCAAGAATAGGTTTGAGAGAATATATATTTATTATATTATAGCTTTTTAAAGATAAACCTACTGATTGGGGTGATATATGGCATACAAAGGAAGAAGATAAAATGTAAGAAGAGAATAATTAAATTGAAACAAGCAAGAAGGAACTAGAAGTGGAGGAACAAGCACAAAAATTAGCTGAATTAATTGGTGTGCTAGAAGGGAATTCCATGTCCACTATAATTCATGGTTAAAAGAGTGGTTTTTCCACTTATTCCATCTATGTGAATAGGATATCACATTTTATAAACCTCAGGTGTTTGATATAAGAGTATCTTAGGGTTCAATAAATATCTCATCAGCCAAAAATAAAGTGCAATGTGTTTTGTTTGATTTTTTAGTTGTGGTCTTGTTTATGTGAGATTATTTACCTCATTGTATTATTTTTCAAAAATATTCCTTTGCTAGGGAAAGTGCAGAGATATTTTGACTAATTATATTAGTCTAAGGAGATTTTTAAGTCACAAAAACTTGTAATAAATGATTCTTATATTGAGTTAAGAATAACCTAATGATTTTTTTTGAGGTCATATCATATGTTAGTCACAACATATGTACCAATTTTTAGACCACTTAAAATTATTGTGGGGGCATAAAAAATGTTACAATTGAATAAAGTTTCCTTAGTTATTATAATGTTGTGTAATTAATTTGATGATCAAAGTTTGTTGGTTCATATAATATGACACATAAAATATCTTTACCAAATTTAATACAATTTGGAGTTATCACAAAAAGGTTACAGTTGTTTATTTTAGGCTATGTTTACGTCACTTGCCATAAGGTATATGACCTTAGAGAATACATGAGGTAAGATTTGAGTTACCAAATTTAGAGAGGTGAAATTAAATAAATTATATAATCCATTTAATTTTTTTTTTATCTCAATTGGATAATTGGTGCCGAAGTAATGATAGTTTTTATAACTGTCATTCAACCAAAAAATGCATCTACCTAGTCTACAGAAGGTTCATGACCTTGAAGAATAGACTAGGAAATATTTAGGTCACTAAATTTGGATCCATTATAAATAAAAAATTAATATATAAGGTGTTTTCTAAACTTAATCTCAATTAGATAAGTGGAGGCAATGTTTTGATAAATTTTATGATTATCATTCAACCAGAAAATGCATCTATCTAACTTGATGGTTCATTACCCCATGGAGGATCTGAGGTAATAATTAGGCTACCATATTTAGTGGGTTTCTATAAAATTTAGTTATATTTCTATTTTTAAAATTTTAGACAATTTTTATGAACCAATTTAAAGTTTTGGAAGTTTTAGTAACTGTCATTGAATCTAGAAATGCCATATGTGTAGTCTACATCACTTGGCAAGGTTCTTATATACCTATGAAAACGTTAAGATTTATATGGTGAAATTTGGATTGGCTATGTAATTTATAGTCTAAAATATTTTTTTCAAATTTCATATCAATTGGATTAATGACATTAACATTATTTTAGTTTTTATAACTATTGTTAGCTTGAAACATCACTTGACAATTTTTAATAGTTACTGACAGTTAGGTGTTGATATTGGAAACTAATGGCTACTTCAATATTGAACATTATGCAGAGGTCATTTAAGTTAAATATACACCCCAAAAATATTGGGATGTTAAGAGGAATCTGTTATGGAGAGGAAGGGATTTTTTTACTTTTTGGGAGAGAGAGACAAGCTAGGGAAGGAGCAAAGCTCTCTAGGAACAAAACTGAGAGTTGGATCAGTTCAAGAAGAATTATTTGAGATTCCATAACTCTTTAATGTGATCTAATAATCCTATATAATCATGTGTGAGTGTGTTTGAGAGTGTGAATGTATTCCATTGTGCTTTTTAATATCAATGATATGAAAATATATCAATTATGTCAGCGTTGATTAAGTGCTCAAAGTGTGACCATAGTGAATGTTTGGACCTAATAATACATGGATAAAGGAAGAACTTAAATGGACTTCTATTTATTTTTGAACCTATTTATACATACATATATATGTGCGTACACACACACACACACACACACACACACACACACACACACACACACACACACTTATATGTGTGTGTGTGTGTGTGTGTGTGTGTGTGTATGTATGTAGCTATGCATAAATACATACATATATATGTAGTGTGTGTGTGTGTGTGTGTGTGTGTGTGTGTGTGTGTGTGTGTGTGTGTGTGTACATACATACATAGTTTCCATAACTAATGCATGCTTCATAAGTGGTATTAATATGGTACCAATATTATTTTATTTTAACTATAATTCATTTGTACCAACACCATTTACACACTAAAGGAAACCAAGGAACAAAACATATAGGTAGTCATAGCCAATAAAATTTTATTAATTCATTACATAATGATCTAATCTTATCCACATCCTTGAAATATAAATAATATTAATTCTAATGATAGCAAGGGGATTAATAAAATAATACTTGGCAGCCAAGATGTGTGTATATAAGGACAACAATTTTAGATAAATAATAATTATCACATAATACCATCAACATAGTTTGTGAAATAATATTTTAGGCAATGAAATCCTATAGTTGAGGTAGGATGTGATTCCAACAAGTAATACCTTAGGATGATTAGCCAAGCACCACTCACCATGATTCTCATTTAACATCAAGACATCTATACTAATCATTAGATAGGTTAATTTGTCTAAGACAAAGCATACACATTATATTAGTTCTATCCTTCATCTACCATTCCCTAATACCAAAAAAAAAATCAAGGGATTATATTTTTACATTAATTTTTTGTCCATGTTTTATTCCATCGAGGATTTATATAAGAATTACTAAAGATAATGTGGTGGTTATACATAGTAATTTATAAAGCCCCTATTTTAAATTAATCCATTCTTGTAGATCAATACACACTTTTTCTCATAAAACCTCATCCACCTCTTGGGTGAATTAAAATTATATTTTTTAGTGATTCATGAGGCTTTACTCAGTTTTTTGAACTATATCATGATCTAAACTTTTGAACCTAGGTAGATTATAGAATAGTCTAGTTTTCATACAATCTAGAATATTTATAGTGAACAACTATATTTTTGTCTATAATTTCAAGCACTATGAAATGAATGAATAATTTTAAACTTATCAATGATGTAAAAATATATAGAAACTAAATCCATTTCTATAGGATTATTCAACTAAGATAATTCAAATTCAAAGAGTCACTCCTAATTTCAATATTCAAATCTAGCATTAACAATATACTCTAAAACAAGTGTAATTCTTGTACTTAATTTTTTTTTTTCAATATGATGAATTTATACTTATAAGGATTGATATTATAGTTGAATATTCCCTAAGAATTACTATTTATAATGTTCAATTATGTTTTGAGAAGGAGTAGGTCAAAACATGGTTTCATTTCTATTATGTTTCCCACTTACAACATGCTCCTTTATATTATAGCTATGATATTAAAAACAATTAGATTTAGTTAGTCATGGATAATGTTTTATCAAATAATAATGGCAATTTTTTTTTTTTTGAACCAACTTGAATTATGTGGAGGGTTCTAGTAATGAGTTTGATTATTAAAAGTGTTATGTAGTCATAAATACCAATAATATAATTTAGACATTATCAAAACTACATTGGGTTCAAACCCTCTTTGAAAAAGAGCAAACATATCCTAAAACCCTTCTTGAATAACATGTAGAAAATAATTTGCTACAATGGTTAAATGCATTAATTTGTGTCTAAGTAAGTTGTTATTGGGCAATCCAGTAAAGGGATGATTTAAAGTAAGATACCACACTAAATTAGGATAGCCTGAAATTATTATCCATGTCATACATATTACATATATCCAATAAGAGAGCGAGTTCTGGCTTTGTCAAACATAATTCCTTTCCCTTTATTTCAAAAAATAATCTTCTTCTAAGATGTGTTCTAAATAATGAAAAAAATAACTCATGTGGATTATTAAGATTTAAAACCTATTCTTATATTCATTAGTAATATAATTATTACTTTAAAACATAATATAGGTCATACCTAAGATTAAAGAATAATTAAGGTAATAATTTCTCAAGAGAACTTGTAAAACAAGTCAATCAAATCATTTCAGAGAAAGGGAAATCATTTATTTTAAAACTTGATGTAGGATCATCTAAGGGTTAATTCAATATTACATCAACCATAAAAGAGAGTGCTTATGTGATTTATTTCATTTTTTTTTGGCATGGTTAATCATTGACTAGCTTAGATCATGTCATTTACTTGAGATTTCATACCTTTATTTGATGGTACATTGGTGAAAGGATGTAAATTATGTACAAAAATTCATCTTTTTTAGATTATTATGAATGTCTATATGGTATAAATATTATGAAATAAGGCAAATCCTTATGATAAATAATGTTATGACATAAGGTGTTTTGGTATGGAGAAGTGAGGGAGTCTATATTTTGAAGAGACATTTAGCCAAAAAAACATTTGAGGAAGATATTCATTTTTGGGTTATAAAGATGAACATTTACAAGTGGAATATAAAAGGTAGATGTTTGTCTTAAGTTTTTCTGACAAAAGGTGAACAAAGGGAAGTTGAATAGTTTTGTGAATAGAATTCAAAATAGATTTTGAGTAGATGCAAAAAAACATGGGTGATAGAATTTCAAGTTGTGGATGG
>JARHVA010001715.1:1547500-1712500 GCA_037957365.1 Torreya grandis
AAACTTAATTTTTAAATACAATCCTTTATTTTAATACATAAATGAATTGTAATCACAATGAATTAATCCATTTTCCATTCTATGTATGTGATGCCTATAGATATATCAAACATACTTAATTCCCACCAAAATTCATAATTAAATACTAGTCAAGCATTATCCCATTTATACACAATGGTCATACCAAGGTAAGATAATAAGCTTTTTTATTATTTAAATACTATGTATAGATCCCAACAAGATATATACTATTGTGGCACTATAAGCAAAAATATAATTTTTGCTTTTTAATCAGCATGCAACATCAACATAACTAGTAGAAAATAATTAACAAAGTACTCAACCATTAAATAAAAAACATCATTTTTCTAACTTTGAGGAGAAATGGATCGATAAACCAATACAAGTGATGTAATACTAATAGAATCTTTATGCTAAAATTGAACAAGAGAAATTTCACATATAATATTACATGGTACATAATATATAACCTTGGAAACCCTTATGAGATTTTAAAAAAACACAGAAACCTCATTTTATAATGCATTAATTTTTTTTTTACAATGCAATAGTGTATGTCTCAATTATGTTTTTCTCCTACTAGATGTGTGAGTATAGATAAGAACATCAATAGGTATTTTATTAATATTAATTACAATACCATGGGAGCCAAAATCATAGTTTAAAAATGCAACCCATAATGGTTTCATATAAAACTACAAGTCATAATATTAACCATATTATTACTATAAATAAAAAAACATACAAGATCACCAAAGCTCCGTTCATGGCAATATCATGGACCCAAATTATCATGCATGGATATATAGTACCTAAGAGGTGTAACACATGAAAAGTATATAAATTCTATCCAACATTCTTCTAAATTTTGAACACTTTGCATAAAGGTTCACATATTTAAAATTTTAAAAGATATTGGCAGTCGTACCCATCGATCTTATGCACTAAGAAAACTTCTCATTACTCAACCTTCATAAGTGAATCAAAAACATTATTATCTATGTCCACCTTCTCTAGTAGTATCTTCTTGTCTTGCATCATTTTTCCAAAAAATGATATTGGGCATCAATATGTTGAATTCAAGAATATACTTGAGATTATTTTCAAAATAAATTGCACTTTTATTGTCATAATCTATCCTTATATCCTTTTTATTGAATTCAATAATGGAAAAAAACTCTTTAATACAAATTTATTTTTAGAGTTTGATGAATACTATTTTTAAGCCATTTTTGAGCAAATTTGTTCTGGTGTTCTTTGATGATATCCTCATTTATAGTAAAAATTAGGCAGACCATTTGCAACATGTGAAATAGGTACTTTCCATTTTGGATCAAAATCAATTGTATGCTAAACCTTCCAAATGTACTTTTGGGGCTAGTAAGGTTGAATATTTGGGTCATTTGGTATCATATGAAGGAGTGAAAGCAGATCCTATAAAAATCCAAGCAATGGTAGACTTGCCAATTCCTAAGACACTCAACTAATTTTGGGGATTTTTGGGACTTACTGGTTATTACCGTATATTTGTCAAAAATTATGCTAGTATTGCAGCCCACTTACCTCTTTTTTAAATAAAGACTCCTTTCAATGGACTTATGTAACTACCCAGGCATTTGAACAATTGAAAATGGTTATGTTCACGACTCCAGTATTGGCCACTATTGATTTTTCTAAGACTTTTATGGTTGAATGTATTGCATCTAGGCATGGTATGGGTGTTGTACTCATACTAGAAGGTAGACCACTGGCATTTGAAAGTAATCAACTCAAGGGTAAAAATCAGCACAAGCCCATCTATGAGAAGGAAATGATGGCCATTTTGCATGCAGTCAAATAATAGAGACCTTATTTGATGGGTCATCACTTTCAGGGAAAAACTGATCATGATAGTCTTAAATATTTTTTAGAACAAAGGTTATCATCTGAAGAATAATAGAAATGGATAACTAATACGATAGGCTATGATTTTGAAATAGTTTACAAAAAAGACAAGGACAATGTGGTGGCAGATGTACTATCCAGAAAAGATGAATTAGTTGAGGCATTGCTATGTGCCATAACCATTTTGCAGGTAGATTGGCTAGAGGAAACTTTATCAGAATGGGAACATCATAGTACTACTCATGATTTGATTCAAAATCTTTAGTAGGGTTTAGATGGATTTGAAAAATTCACATGGAAAGGTAATGCATTATGGTAGAAAAATAGATTGTACCTATGTAAGAATTCTCTTCTTAAACAAAAAATCCTTCAAGAACTTCATGCAACTCCAATTGGGGGTTATTTAGGATTTTTGAAAACCTATCACAGGATCAAGCAAGGATTTTTTTTGGAAGGTCTCAAAGGGGATGTCCAAAAATATGTGGCTAAATGTATGATCTGTCAACAAAACATAGGTGAAACCATCAAAACTCTAGGTCTTTTACAACCTTTATCTATCCTTAACCAGTGTTGGGAAGAGGTCTCTTCATTTCCCATCAAACGTTCATTTGTATGTACAATTAATTATACTCAAGGACTCACAGTGGATGGATTTACATTTAATCTTCGAGAAGTCAGGGATTGAATAATACCACTATTACTCATGTTAGGGTTATAGAAAATCTATAATTTATAAATATTATGTGAATAAAATTTTTAAAAATAAAATCAAAGATTAATGTTGAGATGTCTCATCTTAAATTATAATCATAATAATATAGAAACTTGAGTTCTTTTTATATACGTTTTGTCCTATATTATTATTTCTTAAATTAATAAATCGATTTTTCAAATGCACATGAAGGACATTATGCATGATCTTGATCTAATGCAATGTGACATAATTTAATTTAAAAAAAACCCATTTTCCAATTTTAATAATTAATAATATAATTTTGATTTTTAATTATATTTTCACATATTATATAAGAATTGTAAAAAAATGATCATGACAACACCAATGTTGAGATTTTATTGGTAATTATATTCATTCATGAGCAATTTCTAACAGTAATAAATGCTTATAATTTTAAAAATGCAAAATTGCAGAATCTTCAAGTTGTTCTCAACTAAATATTCACAAATGTGTTTCTATAAAATATAATGAAACTTTAATATTGATATTCATAAACATAAAAAAGAATGTAACGATTCTCATTAAACATATGAGAAAGTCATAATTTCTAATTTTTATAAAAAAAAGATTAATCATATGCAATAAAACTATGTCCCATATTTTTATTAGATATTTGAAAGACCTGCATACTAAAATTATTAACCTGGACTTTTCTTTATTATTGTCTAAGGAAAAAAATAAAAATTGAACAAAAGTCCATTATTTGAAAGACCTGCATACCGAGTGGTTATCGTCCTTCCATATCACTTCAATCAATCGGTATAAACACCAAAAATAAATAAATTCTCTCGTAATGCTTTTTTAGCTTGTTTTTTTTAATTTTCCTATGATTCTTTTTTATACGAATAGAAATAAAAATGTACATAAATATTTCACACTAATTAAATACTATTCTGTTTGCTTGAGAAGAATTGGATAGTTAAAAATACCTGCCGTATTACTACAAATTTTTTTCTCTGACAGGATCTGAATACATTTGCGCTTTAAATATTGCATATATATATATATATATATATATATATATATAATTTTTAATATTTATTACAAATATTAATTTTTTAATTAATATTTGTAATAAGTATTAAAAATTATATATAAATTGAAAGAAAAATAATCAAGATGTAATGATAAATTTGATCATTAATGTGTCCACTTTCTCATTTTTAATTTTTAATATAGAGTTATAGATAATGCTTGATATTCTAGATTCCTCATAGATAAAATAATCTTTTTAATACAATAATATATTTTTGTAAAAAGGAGTGCTTCTTAAAAAATTCTTAATGAATCGTAAAGTTGTTTACATTATTTACTTGACTATGCGAACATTTTTTGTTCAATGATTATCTAAATGTAATATTTTAGGTACAAATTTTTTTTATTATTGAAAGCTCTATTCATATTTCTGTAAACATTTACATATATAGTTATCAGAAATATACACATGTAAAAATAACATTAATATAAATTCATTTGATTAATTTTAACAAAGAAATATAAGAATTTGAATGAATATATAATATATTATAGAAACAAGAAAAAAATAAACTTATTAATTGAACTATTATTTAATTAAAAAATAAATAAAAATTTAATATTTAATTCAACAATATCATAACACATAAAATGAAAATATACAAACCATACATGAAAATTTAAATCTCAATATGAACATCTTGAAATATTTTGAAACTTGTAGCAGCTGTGAGATTATTTTCTTGGGGAAAATGATCAGATATCAAATATCAAATGATATACAAGGTTAATTGTAATAAATTCCGCTCGACCCATGTCAATTTTTATTTTCCAAGGATAAGAACATTCCAATAACCCTATTTTTACTAAATTTCACATTCGTGTTCTTGCTAATTCAAATATTCAAAAGCCATTCTTTTTTGTTTCGAATCATTAACTTAGTTTATTTGACCTTGCCCCAATAATAGCATTGTTCATAATAAAAATAAAAAACCATATATATAATAATAATAATAATAATAATAATTATTATTATTATTATTATTTTTAAATTTCAATCATAGTTAAAAATAAAGATTAAATTATAACTCTGATTTGAAAGCTTATTTAATCTTGATCACTTTTCTAAATTTGAAACATTTTCTCATGAATTTCACACTTTAATTTTTTTATGTTTTCCCTGAGTAAAAAAATCAATAAATTTAATAATTATCTATAAATCACTAAGATGAAACAGACAAAATAGGGCTTTCACATCTACAACCAGGACAAAAATACGACACTCAACTTTCCTTGTCATTTAAAAAAATTCATGGTGGGTTTTCATTTAAGAATGCCTTCAAAATATTCTTACAAATAATTTTATAAGAAACAAACATACACATAATTTAAAGTTTTTTTAAATTTCATTCATCGTTTACCATGGATATTGGGAAAATGATGGTCAATAAAGAAAAGTTGATGCCTATAATACAGATGATTCTTTGTCATGGAAAAGAACCAATTTAATGAAGTAAGAATTCACATATGACATTACTGGACATAATTATTCATTTCTATGTTTTTTTAATGAACAATGTGTAGTGTATATGTAATCTCTATTAAATTTCAATGATAAGTAAGATGTAATATTTCAACTGAAAAAGTTATTAGATATTATAATTTATTTTAAAAAAAAATCTAACTCTTTATATATAATTATAATAAATATATTAATCAAACATATCTATATCATTAAAAATATTCTTATTTTTTCATACAACATTTTAACATTCCATATTTGATGTATTATAACTTAATTATATGAAAATAAATAAAAATAAAAATAAAAAAATTTACAATTATACTTGATTACAACATTGCCACCATCAATAAATATTAAATCTTCCTTCCATAGTAGTCATCATTTTAAGTTTCCCCATGTCATAGAAGCCAATGCAAAATTTGTTCTTTTAACCTAGTTAAAAACACACACTTTTGTACAGGTACTGAAGGTATTGAATACACATTTTTTTATTTTGGTGGTTATCATCCTTCCATATCACTTCAACCAATTCGAAAAGCAGCAGGGGAATATATATATATATATATATATATATATATATATATATATATATATATATATATATATATATATAATTCTTTACGTAATGCATTTTTAGCTTGTAAAACATGTTTTTTTTTTTTTTTTTTTCACGATTCTATTTTATAAGAAAGAAATAAAAATGTAAATAAATATTTCACAGTAATTAAAATAAAAACTTGATAGGAAAAACTTCTTGCTATCTAAAATACTTTAAGATTTAGTAAAAAACCTCAAGCTTAGACAAAATAAAAGCAGAATATAACTAGTTAATCAGATTTGGAATAGTAGACCAATTTCTTTTTCTCGGTGCTTTCCCCTTTGTTGTTCTTCCCTCTGGGACGGTTCTCAACAATCTGGTCTTTTTCCTTGCCCTACCTCTCATGCTTCAAACTGGTAAGATTGGGTTCCTCCTTCTCGGACTCCTTGCTATTATCTTCCCCTCCGTCTCTATGAGTGTTGTTGTTACCTTGGGGAGTGAACTTGTCAATATCTGCATGATCCTTGCCAAATTTCATGACTGTCATCCCTTGAACCAAAAGCCCTTTAAGTTTGTCAAATTTGTTTGCAATTTCATTACACAACAATTTCGGAATGGATACCTTGGTATACAACTTATCAAGTGACTGCTCAATTTCTTCCTTGGTCTTGGGATTTATAACCCTCAACCCTTTCTAGCAATCTGTGATACATATTCAAGAACCCCCATGTCCATTCCTCTCACTTTGGAATCCTCCTATGAAAACTTTGCTCTAACGCCTTCAATTTAGTCCCTCCCATCTTTATCAGTCTCAGACTCTGTGAAGAAATCCTCTTCCTTGTCTAAATCTTTCTATTCACTAGGGATGTTAATCGCCTCCATCAAAAATTTTGACCACAAAGGTTCACTCTTCTTGACAAGTAATAAAATCAACCCTTGATGGATTATGTCCATCAAGGGGTTGTTCTTGAAATTCATGACCATGGCTTTTAGGGATTTCAAAAGGAAAAATGAAAGACTGATGATATGACCCTTGATCTCATTTAACAGAAAGTGATGTGAGAAGAATACTGTGTGTTTGCCTTCCAAAGTGATATAATGCATGATTTGCAGGGAAACGTGATGCCACTTTTTTGGCAGGTCAATCCTCATAAACCCCTTCTAAGATGCAACGTTTAGTTCCTTTTTCTTTTTGTTGAAGAAAATGTTGACAAGTTCCTCCTTTTTTAATTCTTGAAGACTTTGACTCCTGAACAATCCATCCTCATGATCTCCCCTATGAACTCTTCGATTATTAGAATCCTTAAACCATGCATGCAGACATCTCTGTCCTTCCATCTGTGGGTGAAATCCTTGGATAACCCAGTATCGTGTCCAAACAACCACTACATGAATGTTTCAAGACCACCTTTAACCATCTTGTGCCAGACATACTCATCCTCCTTCACATCCATACAGGATATGGGTTTGAACCAGTTGTGGTTGCCTCCCATTTTGAATTTCTAAAAGCTTCTTCTGCAAACTTCATGATTTGAACCCTTAATAAAGAAAATAAAGGGAGTATTGAAAATGGACCCAAATAAATTATTAATGTGAAAGGCCAAAGTGGACCATGTATGCAAAGCCTTGAGAAAAGACTGGTTTATGATTTCCTTACACGTATTGATGTTAATTATCTTAAGCTAAATTTGAATGATCATTAATACATCCATCATTTTGTTGTAACGAGTGTCCTTTATCTAATTCAATAGAAGGAATGACATCATTGGGAAAATCATTACCATGTCAGCTAATGAGGGAGCTATTATGAACCCTGAGATTGGCTATTTTATCGGTGTTTCTATTACCTTCCCTATACACATGTGCAATTGATACCCATTTGAATTAGGACAACAAATGATTAGCATCATTGATAATCTTGGAAATGTTCCAAGAAGATTGAGTTAGGTCTTTTAAATAATTTATGGTATTCATTGAATCTCCCTCAATTTGAAGATACTCCATGCTAAGATTAATTGCGATATCAATTCCCCAAAGAGATACTTTGGCTTCAGAAACATGATTCATTTGGATCCCAAGTGGTCCTGCATAAGCAGTCTTGAGATTCTTGTAAGAATCCCTAATGACACCTCCTGCTCCCGCTGGACCCAGATTTCCTTTAGTAGCCCCATCAAAATTTAATTTAAACCAATTCAAGGGAGGATGAGTCCACTTGACCTTGATATGTCGACACCCTGCTTGTGGGATTTTCCAAGGATGACAAGATTGAGTTGACTGAGAATTTGGGGGAAATAATGGGAACTAGGATGATCAAAGGAAGAAGCAAAAGATGTCTAATTTTCTTTCACAAAATCCATGATTTTATTGAAGGTATATAAAAAATTTAGGTCTACGATTATCAAAGATAATTAAATTTCTAGAGATCCAGATGCCCCAAAAAATATGGGGCAGAGCCAAATTCCTCTAGAATTTTATGGGAGGGTAATCCCAGGGTGGCTTCCATTGGGTGATCAAATCCTTGATGGATCTTGGATTTACCCAAGACAATTTTGAAAGGTTGAAGAAAGATCAAAAAATGGAGGAAGTAAAAGGACAAGAGAGAAATAAGTGATATGTGGATTTAGCTTCATGTTTGCATAACACACATCAGTTGGGGATAGGGATTCCCCTCATAAGATTGTCCAGTATTAAAATCTTATTCTAAGCAGCCAACCCCAAAAAACATTAATCTTTAGGATGATATTTTTTATCCAAAGATCATTCCAATTTTTTTCAAGTTCCACCTATTCCCACAAAGAAAGATATCCAGATTTAACTGAATAGAGGACACTAGGATCTTCTTCCCAAATTAGAGCATCTTCTTTTGAAATTATGATGATGTGAATGTTATGAAGAGTTAAATTTAAATATCTTAAGAATAGATTTTGGTGCTAATTCGAGTCTTCTTTATGGATAAGTTTCGACCTTTTTCTACCATCAATGTTCTCCCAGTAATCACACACCTCATGACCCACGGTCTTTTTGAAAAAAGTTATAAACTCCATATCTTTAAATGTGGAGGCCATAGGGGTTCAAATCTAGGAGTCCTATCAGAAATCCACTTAGTTACCTTTTCTAAAGTTCTACTTAAGTTCATTTTTGAGGATAACCTTTCTTGCTCTCGTAGCTTTCCAAAACGTCGATCCATTGCCAGGGCCATCATCTGTAAGGAGTAAGTGACTTTCCCCAGAGATTAAGTATTTGGCCCTAATAATCTTAGTCCAAAGGTTATCTTCCTTGATCAACCTCTAGCCTTGTTTAGCTAAGAGGGCTTGGTTCATGGATTTCACCCTTTTCAACCCCAATCCTCCTTTCAAGATAGGAAGACAAGCTTTGTTCCAAGTAATAAGTGAGAATCTAAATCTATCCTTTAATCCTCTCTAGAGGAAGTTCGTATGAATTTACTCAATCTGATCTGACACTTTTCCAAGAATGACAAATAAGGACAAAATAAATTGGGATACTTTATAATGAACTCTTACGAAGTTACAATTTTTTGAGCTTGAGATAATAAATTCCCTTTCCACCTAGATAACTTTCTCTAAATCTTATCTATGAGAGGATTTCAAAAATATGTTTTCATGGGGCCATCGAAAAGAGGAATACTAAGGTATGAGGAAGGGATATACTTAATAATGCAACCCAAAATCTTAGACATCTTATCTTGCAGAGCGACCAAAGTATTGATGAAGAACAATGAACTTTTGAAGAAGTTGACACTCTGACCAGAAATAATCTCATAAATTTCAAGAATTTTTTTGAAATAGTTAGCTTTGGAAACTGAAGCTTTTCCCATCATCAAAATGTCATCCATGAATTTTTTGTAGGTGACATGTCTGGTATTTGGACCCCCTATGATTTCTTTGATAATATTAGATGTTCTGGCTTTATCAATAATCTTGCTCAGGGTTTCATCCATAATGATGAATAGATATAGAGAAAGGGGATCACCTTATCTAAACCCTCTACTTGCCAGGAAGAAACCTTTGGGCACTCCATTGATGATAACAAAGAACATGGGGGCTAATATGCAAGAAGCAATCAAGTTTCTAACAGACTGATTAGAATTGAACTTGCCAAGGATGTTGTTGAGAAATTCTCAAGAGACTCAATCATAAGCCTTATTCATATCCAACTTGAGGAACATTCCTTGTCAAGAATAATTAGCCACCAAGTGAATGGTTTCATGGGAAATAATTATTCCACCTGAGATCTGTCTATTGAAGATGAAGGCTCCTTGTTTTGCAATCATTTTGTCCAATAATAATTGGATTTTTAAAGATAAATCTTTGGTATAGATTTTGTAGAAGGTAGAACACACACTAATGGTTCTAAAATCCATCAATTGAGTGGCCTCCTATTTATTTGGGATGAGAACAAGAAAGGTGTTATTAAAATCATTGAGCAAGGTACTAGCTTTAAAAAACTTTATAATTGTCAGGTAGACTTCGTTTTAGATAATGTCTCAAAATTTTTGAAAAAATGGAGAAAAACCATCTAGACTAGGGGCTTTATCTCCTTGTAATAAAAAATAAATAGATCTAATTTCATCATCTGATGGGGGAGAGAGGATGGAAGCATTGTCTTCCTGGGAAATAACACCTTCTATAAGATTAACCACCTGATCTTCTAGCTGAGTATCCTGAGAAGGGATAAAAGCTAGCAAATTTTTGTAGAAGTTTACTATTTGAATCTCAATGTCTTTTTCCTCCTTATACCAGGTTCCATCTTTCCCTTTGATTTTCATAATGAACTTATTTTGGTGGTTCCTAGATGTGGAGGTGTGGAAGTACTTAGTATTTTTGTCTCCCTCCTTTAGCCAAGTCTTCCTGAATTTTTATTGCCAGTAGGTTTCCTCGGCTTTCAGATTATGGAAAAGATTTAGGAGCTCCTTTTCTTTAGATTGCAAAGAAGGGGTGGATATAAAAATATTAATTTACTATTAAATTCTACTAAGTTCTTCCTTAATAACTCATTTTTGAAGGAAGATGTTCCTAAAAACCTCATTGTTCCAAACTTTGAGTTTATTATTGACATTTCTAAGCTTCATGGCTAGAATTTACATGGCAGATCCTTAGACTGGGAATTTCCACCATTATTTAATATATTCTTCCAAGGTCTAGTTATAAATCCAAATTTTTTCAAATCTAAAAGGAATAATTTTAGCTTTGTCCATCTTTTCACTTTGAAACAATAATGGATTGTGGTCAGAACCGATCCTAGAAAGAAAAGTAAGAGAACTGGTAGAATCGAGATTTTAGTTCAAGGAGGTCAAAAACCCATCAAGTCTATCTTGAATAATATTTTCATCCAATATTCTATTAGACCACGTGTATGGGTTACCCTTTAAATCCACATCAATTAGCCTTGCTTCAAAAAAAACTCACTAAGCTCTAGCATGCTATCATTAAGGGAACAAATTCCCCCTTTCTTTTCCTCGGGATTCATAGGTGAGTTGAAATCCCCTACCACCATCCAGCTCTAATTTTTAAAAATATTTCTAATATCTTTCAAGTTCTTCCATAATTTACTCCTATCATTTCTATAGTTTGGAGCATACACATTAGTGAAGACCTAATTACTTTTGTTATGAATATCTTGGAAAAAAATCATGATATGGGAGTCAATTTCTAGAAGGGATTGCCTACCAAGATAGAGGGGTCCCAAACTTTTTCAGACCTCTTGATGCACCTATGTAGTTGCTATAACTACATAAGTATTTATCCTAAATATTAGATTAAATATTCAAGAGTTTTTCCATAGACATTTTATATTCTTGAATCATTAAGATATCAAGTTTGTGTTTTATTACTAAATTTTTAACCAACATTTATTTCTCAGGGTTGTTTAACCCCCTTATATTCCAAGAAATAATTTTCATTTCTTATTACTTGGGAAGTTTCTAAGGGTCATCTGCGTACCCTTTGTTATGTGCTTATCTATTTTTGCTTTCCTGGTACTGTGAGTCAAAGGTATTCTTGAAGATTTAAGATCTTCTCCGACTTCTACTTTTTTCTTGCCTCTTTTCTATTGGACTACCTTCCACTGACACTCAATCAAATCCCTGGAGAGCTTAGAGCTTTCCCCTTTTTTTATGGAAGAGCATTGACCCTTAGAAGGGGAGAATGGCTTGGGCACCCCAAAAAATTTGGTTGGAGTTAAAAGGATCTAAGAGTGTGCAATTTCTATGAGATCAGGTCCTTATCCAGTAACAAAGATTGACAAGCAATGGTACATGATGAAATAGGACTGGGATTGGCCTGAAGGACATTGTGAGGTAAAGAAAGGACAATTGGAGACGTAAAAGCTACTTCAGCTAGGATGTTCATCAAAGGAGAAGTAGCTGTGATCTTGGGCACCTTCAAAGAGCCTATAGGGGAAACTTAAGTTGGGGCAGCCAAGGGGGGATAAGGATCCTTAGAGTCATGGAGGGTCTCAAAGGGGAAGCGTCTGAGAAAACTTTCCCTAAATTAAGAGGAGCCAAATTTGGTTTGAGAGGGGGAAGTGGGAGAGGATTGAGGGGGGTGGATGGGGAATGGGAAGGGGGGTAGGGGGAGAGGGGTCCTGGGTAGAGGGTCTTTTAACCTAGGTGGGAGATGAGGGAATGGGTGGCTTATTGTTCAAAGGATAGTTTTTAGATGAATGGTTCAGGACATCACATGTTTTACATAATTTTGATTCCCTTTCAAATTCAATTCTTTGATTTCAGATCTCATTTTGGACTTAATCTTGATTGAGTGAACCAAGGGTTTATCGACTAGAATGAAAACACAAACATGAGCCTCTAGGAGTCTTTGTCTAGATCCATTCATAGGTTCAATGAAGATGGGTTGGTGAAGAGCCTTGGCAATTCCTAACATAACCTCTGGTGCCCAAAATTCTAAAGGGAGATCTAATAGACTAATCCATTTAGGAATATCCTCCAGGACTGAAGTGTTGAGGTTAAGGCCTACCTTTCACTCTTGAACGCTGCTTATAGATTTACCCATAAATGAATAACCTCTTGTGAAGATCCTTATGTAGTCTTTGGAATGGGTAAAGTTGAGAAAAAATAAATTCCTGGGCATAGTGACAATGTCGATTTGACCTTTTGGTCGCCACTTAAAGTTATCCCTCTTGTGAAAAGAGTCTATATTTGGCCTAAAGTCATTGAATTTAGCTAGAATAGATTGCAACAGAGATGAATCTATGTTTTCTATGACAGTATTTTGGACCTTGAGACATACCTCATATCTATCACCTGAGGGACCTAGAAAATAATCTTTCGAGGGTTTTATGAGGGGATACTCTTTGACAACCAAGTCATCCCATGAAGATGGTTTTTTACCTTTTGTAGGATCGATTCTTGTGACTGGTAGACCCTAGCTCAGTTTCGATGCATGTGCCAAAGGATCCTTTGTGTTGTTCGATGAAATGGGAGCCTCTACTAGAACTGTCATGGATTGTGCAAGATTGTTGGGTTAGATCTCTCCTTTGTCCCACCCATCACTAGTATTTTAAATTCCTAAAACAGTCTTCCCACCCATCATAGTCTTTCTTATGTTTTAAAATTTAATCTACATCTGAAGCTTAATGGGGGTGGGCCTAGGTCTGTAATGTTTGTCAAATGATCCACATCCAAATCGCCCCACTATGATCTGCGTGGAACACATGGAGAAGTTTGACCCCTACCTCAAGGTGTCTCCATGGCCACTTTAGAGTGTAGGTGGTGTGTAAATGCCCCACTCCACATACCACGGGTAAATCAAGGATTGAACTTGAGACCTGGGTAACCTAAGTCATTTCCCCCATCCACTCAAGCTAACCCTTGTGGGTTAAAGATCTTAGAATAAAAATGAAGTTTCAAAAGTATATCTAATATAATGTTGTGTTGTGTTGTGGTATGTTTACTAATTTAAATATAATTATGATAAGTTTATTTTATATTAATTTAGAATTGAATAAAATAAAAATAATATAACCTTAAAAAAATTAATATTTGTATTAAAAATTATATATAAATTGAAAGAAAAAAATAAAGATGCAAAGGTAAATTTCATTGTTAATGCACCCACTTTGTCATTTTTAATCTTTGATAATGAGTTATAGATAATGCTTGAGATTCTAGACTCTTCATAGATAGAACAATCTTTCCATTACAATAATATGTCTTTTTTTTAAAGGTTTCTCGAATTTTTTTTTGATGAATCATGAAGTTGTTCATATTGTTTACTTGGCTATGCAAACATTTCTTGTTCAATGATTATTTAAATATAATATTTTAAGTACAATTTTTTTTAATGAAAACTCTATACATTTTTCTGCAAACATTTGCATATATAGAATTATCAATGTTTCAAGAAATATACACATAAAAATAACAATAATGTAAATTCATTTGACTAATTTCAACTAATAAATATAAGAATTTGAATGAATATATATAATATTATAGAAAACAAGTAAAAAAAATAAAAAATAAAAAATAAAAAATAAAAAATAAATAAAATAAAAATAAATAAAATATTAACTGATCTATTATTAACCCCAAAAATTCAAATTTGATATTTAATTCAACAATATCACAATAAATAAAATGAAAATATGCAAAACCCTACACAAAAAATTAAATCCCAATATGAACATGTTAGGAATACTTTGAACCTTGTAGCAGTTGCGAGATTATTTTCTTGGGGGAAAATGATCAAATACCAAGTGATATACAAAGTTGATTGTAATAAATTCTTCTCAACCCATTTAATGGCTTCATCTTTGTCAATTTTTATTTTCCAAGGATAGGAACATTCCAATAACCCTTTTTTTTACTAAATTTCACATTCATCTTCTTGCTAATTCAAATATTCAAAAGCCCGCAGAAGCACAATTAATTACCATGTACAAGCAACTAAACACGAAATTTAATCAGAATGCACAAGTAACTAGAATTCAAAAATAACACAGAATATGAGAGACAATACCCAATTGTATTAATACTCTTCTAGAAGGAAATACAACAAAGAAGATGCCACAGTCTTCTTCCTTACACACCTCTAGGGCTCCCACACCGCTAGGGCATAAATAGTAAATCTCTTCAAGAGCTCACTCTCTCTCTTATGGTCCCAACACACAACTCAAACATAGAGTTGGTGTTCACCTCCAACCAGTCAGTATCACTACTGCGAGTACCACCAGTCAGTATCACTACTGCCAGTACACAAGTGCTCCGTGCACTCCAAGTATACAACGTACTCCAAGTAGATATTTCCTGATCTTGCTGCCTGTTGTGTTGCTATCACCTTTGACCTCACACCCACACACACCTGCAAATCAACCGATCTTACTTACACATGTAGATCTCCAAACATGGCCTTGCACACCTGCTGACCAAGATCCTACACACATGAAAAACCCTTTTGATTCTCCAAACTAGCACCCCTGTGGATCTCCAACCAGACCTTGCAACAACCTGTAGATCTCCCTGATCATACACACTTGGCACTGTGGCACTAGGAGGAACACACCTTGCTCTCTTCACTCTGAAGGAGATAACCTTGCTCTTACTCAACTAGCATGAATTACAATACAGCCCATGAGTCTATTATATAGATCTCATGCAAACAATAATTAGACATATAATTACAATAATTAGATCCGCAGCTCAAGACTAAAATTAGCCTTTCAACATGCAAACAACCGATTCGTTAACAAAACTGTTCGTGCAACTAACAATTCCAGAACCGCACAGGGAACCGACGTCGGTCCCTGTCTGGCTGGAGATGACTGACATCAGCCAATCCTGAACGATGTCATTTTGCTCTGCACTAGACATGACCGACGTTGGTTGATCAGACCGACGCTGGTTGCTCTACAACTCAGCAACCTCTCAACAGCCTCCTCCATGTCTGCATCAGTGAAGCTTTTAGCTCCACAACCTAACAATCTCCCACTTGGAGATAAATAGCTACATTATACCTGTACTTATACACCATCTAATCTATTTTTTGGCTTGTATCCCTCTTCAAGATCAATCCTGAAGACCAACCACCACACAACCTATGGTGTAACACCTGTCATCCAAGTAACCTGCCAAATTCGAAGTACTTAACCCTGCATAGCATGAATCCCTGCTGCTGGTCCCTCTCAGATACCTGAGAACCCACTGAACCACTTTTCAGTGCTTCCTTTCCAGATTGACTACAAAATTTTTGACAACACCCACTACTTGGGCAAACTTAGGGAGTACACATGTACTCAACCTCATCATGTGAATCAAGACACTGTTCATAGAACTGTCCAACCCTCGGCGTACTGACCAGTTTCACACAATCATCCAAAGACAAAATCAACCTGTGACCTTCCATGTCTCTAGAACACACTTATGCCAAAGAATTTTGCTCCTCCAAATTCTTCATGACACATCTCTGAACTAACTTTACCTTTAGCTCAGAAAAACTCTGTATGTGTAACCCTGCATCAAGCAAACACACAACATACAGTAATAAGATGATGTTGCAATCATCACCCACCTGGTAAAGAAACCACAGTAGTTACAATGACATTGACTAAAGCCATGCTTTGTCTGTTAGGTTGTGGAGCTAAAAGCTTCACTGATGCAAACAGGGAAAGAGGGTGCTGAGTGTTACAATCACCGGTGTCAGTCAGGCCAACCGACGTCGACAGGATTAGACAGAAGAGCAATCGATGTCGGTCATAAGTCAGCCGGTCTCGATCACCTCTAAGCAGACAAAGACTGACGTTGATCGCCTGTGCGGTTCAGAACTACCAGTTTCACAGATAGTTAGTTAACGAACTGAGTGTTTGCATGTCAAGAGCCAATTTTAGACTAGAAGCTGCAGATCTAATTATTGTAATTAGATGTCTAATTATTGTATGCATGAGATCTATATAATAGACTCATGGGCTGTATTATAAAGGTGTGCTAGTTTGAGTTGAGCAAATTTAGCTCCTTCTGTGTGTGAAGTGAGCAAGGGTGTTTCTCTTAGTTTCACAGTAGTGCCAATTGTGGGTGCTGGTTTTCAAGAATCAAAAAGGTTCTTCAAATGTGTAAGATCTTGGTTAGCAGGTGTGCATGGCTACGTTAGGAGATCTACATGGGTAAGTAAGATAATTGATCTACAGGTGTATGTGTGTGCATGATCTAGGTTTGCAGGTGTGCAGAACCAGATTGATTTGTAGGTGTGCAAGATCAGGGAGGATAGCAACACAATAGGGAGCAAGATCAGGCAAGATCTACTTGGAGTATAGTGTGTACTCAGAAAGAGAGCAAAGAGGAAGGCAAGGCAATTCCTTCCATAAGTAAGATCGTTTGAGTTGCAGGTTGTTGCAGTTTAGGAGAGATCTACTTGGAGTGTGTGGAGCACTTGTGGAGTGCATGGAGCACTAGAGTACTGGCAGTAGTGGATACTGACTGGTTGGAGGTGAACACCAACTCTGTGTTTGAGTTGTGTGTTGGGACCATAAGAGAGAGAGCTTTGAGGAAATATTTACTGTTTATGCCCTAGAGGTGTGGGAGCCCTAGAGGTGTGTAAAGAAGAAGAACTGTGGCAATCTTCTTTGTTGTATTTTTTTCTGAAAGAGTATTAATACAAGTTGTGTATTATCTCTCATATTCTGTGTTATTTTGAATTCTAATTACTTATGATTCTGGTTTAATTCTGCATGTAAGTTACTTGTATATGGTAATCAATTGTGTGCTTCCGTATTTCCCAACAAGTGGTATCAGAGCTAAGGTTGCAGGGAGCAGTTTTTTGTTTGATTACAGGTCACTCTCAGGGGTTTTTGATTGAGTGGGAGTAGAGCAATGACATAAGAAAGTAAGCTAAGAATGGAGGAATTGAAAAGCATAGATGATCACTTACGGTGTTATGGAAAGAAAGAGTAGGTAAAGAAAAATTGTTGGTTTGTGGAAGATCAGCATGAAGAAACTGAAGAAGTAGATGTTGCAGGTGATGTGGCACATGATGCTTTGGTATGTTTCTTGGATAAAGTAGAATCTTGTTTTATAGATTTAATTGCCTCTTTCCATGCAGTTTGAAATAGAGTAGCTTTTCATGGTAAGGTCTTTGGAGACTTTGGAAAGAATTGACAAAGGGGAAGTGAAGCTGAAATTGCAGGGGGCCATCATATGGGTGTTGAAGGAGGTCATGCAGGTCCCGGTCTTGAAGATAAGGCTAATTTCTTCAGAAAAGTTGGGTGATTAGAGATGCACAAGAACTCTCACAGTGGATGCACTTGAATTAGCTGGTGGTAAAAAAATAGGTACCCTTTATCTACTTGCTTATATTACTGATTCTTCTTCTGTTGCAGAGACGTGGATTTATAAGCTTGGTCACATGAGCAAGAAGGAGATGCATGTACTTAAGAGGAAGACTGATATATTTGACAGGCTTAAGAACTGAAAAGCCTTGGTGTTTATGGAGGAGATGGCGGACAGAGATCAGTGGAGAAGGCTGAGTAACACTGAGCAGGGTGGTTTGGACAGGGTTTTGATCCATAGAGAGCTCACGGGTAAAAAGTCATCACTCACAGGGAAACACAGGTACCAGTGTCGGTCAAGAGAAACCGGCGTCAAATAGACAGGTTTCGATGTCGGTCATGTGCAGACCGAAGCCAGTGATGTCGAGCAGGGTAAGACCGACGTCAGTCAGGAGGACCGACATTGGCAATAGGTAAGACTGACGTCGGTCAGGAGGACCGACGTCAGCAACAGGAACACCGACGTCAGCAGAGTTGGTAGTCAAGACAGGCGCATGGAAATTGATGTTGATCAGATGTAGACTGTGTAGTGATCGAGGTCGGTCACTGTAATAGATTTTGGACAGACAACAAGCTGTCAAGGAGTCTCAAATGCCCATATGGAGGACTGAAATGGTAAGTAAGCCTCAAATTCATTGTTCCTCTTCTTTATACTCGTTGCTCACTACAGAGCAGAAAGGATCTAGGAAATAATGGGAGCATGGTAAGGATATGATGCAGAACCAAACGGGAGATTTGGTAGGGTTGCCAATTGGAAGAAAGCACTGAGAGACGAATGGATTCTTTAGTTGAAGAATAGAGTGAATGAACACATGAGATGGAAGGCCAGGTCATATGGTTTTTAGGACGCTGCAAGACAGTGGTACAAGGCTGACAAGTGGTACCAGGTGGATGACAAAGCAGGGCTTTAGTCAATGTCAGTATAACCATTGTGTTTGTCTTACCAGGTGGATGATGGTCACAACGTTATCTTTTTACTGTATGTGGAGGATGAGCTTGGTGCAGGTTCAAACATACAGGGTTTTTCTGAGCTAAGGGTAAGGTTAGTTCAGTGGCATGTCATGAGAAATTTAGAGCAGCAAAATTCTTTGGCATGAGAGACATGGAAGATCACATGTTGATTTTGTCTCCAGTGGGAGCTGATGTGAATAAGGTGTTAGCGAGGTTCAATACGCAAGATGCAGAACTGGATCACACCAAGGGCTGGACAGTACAGTGTCTGAAATCACATGAGGTCTGATATAGACCTGAGTTTTCTCCAGCAGTGGGAGCTGTCAGAGAGTTAGGAGCCAATTCGGGGAAGTGGGTTCTTAGGTATTTGAGAGGGACCAACAACAGGGATTCATGATATGCAGGGTCAGGACTTCACTACATGGGTTTGTAGGTTCAGATGTGGTAGGATATTTAGATGACAGGAGGTGCACCACAGGTTGTGTGGTGGGTGGTCTTCAGGGTTGAGCTTGAAGAGGGGTACAAGCCAGGAAATAGATTAGATGGGGTACAGCTATAGGTACAGTGTAGCTGTTTATCTCCAAGTGGGAGATTATTAGGTTGTGGAGCTAAAAGCTTCACTGATGCAAACAGAGAAGGAGGGTGTTGAGTGTCACAGTCACCGGTGTCAGTCAAGCCAACCGACGTCAACAGGATTAGACAGAAGAGCAACTGATGTTGGTCAAAAGTCGGTTGGCGTCGATCACCTCCAGGCAGACAGGGACTGATGTCGGTCGCCTGTGCAGTTTAAAACTGCCAGTTTCACGGACAGTTAGTTAACGAACTGAATGTTTGCATATTAAAAGCTAATCTTAGACTAGAAGCTGTGGATCTAATTATTGTAATTAGATGTCTAATTATTATATGCATGAGATCTATATAATAGACTCATGGGTTGTATTGTAAAGGTGTGCTAGTTTGAGTTGAGCAAAGTTAGCTCCTTCTGTGTGTGAAGTGAGCAGAGGTGTTCCTCCTAGTTCCACAGTAGTGCCAAGTGTGGGTGCTAGTTTTGAAGAATCAGAAAGGTTCTTCAAGTGTGTAGGATCTTGGTCAGCAGGTGTGCATGGCTACGTTAGGAGATCTACATGGGTAAGTAAGATCATTGATCTGTAGGTGTATGTGTGTGCATGATCTAGGTTTGCAGGTGTGCAGAACCAGATTGATTTGTAGGTGTGCAAGATCAGGGAGGATAGAAACACAATAGGGAGCAAGATCATGCAAGATCTACTTGGAGTACAGTGTGTACTCAGAAAGAGAGCAAAGAGGAAGGCAAGACAGTTCCTTCCATAAGTAAGATCACTTGAGTTGCAGGTTGTTGCAGTTCAAGGGAGATCTACTTGGAGTGCGTGGAGCACTTGTGGAGTGTGTGGAGCACTAGAGTACTGACAGTAGTGGATACTAATTGGTTGGAGGTGAACACCAACTCTGTGTTTGAGTTGTGTGTTGGGACCGTAAGAGAGAGAGCTTTGAAGGAAGATTTACTGTTTATGCCCTAGAGGTGTGGGAGCCCTAGAGGTGCGTAAGGAAGAAGAACTGTGGCAATATTCTTTGTTGTATTTCTTTTTGGAAGAGTATTAATACAAGTTGTGTATTGTCTCTCATATTCTGTGTTATTTTTGAATTCTAGTTACTTGTGATTCTGGTTTAATTCTGCATGTAAGTTACTTGTATATGGTAATCAATTGTGTGCTTCCGTATTTCCCAACATTGTCATCCACCTGTCAAACCTGTACCACTGTTCTGGAGCTCCCTCAAGACCATATTACCTCGCCTTCCGTCTCACGTGTCCATTCTCTCTATTATTTAACCAAAGAATCCATTCGTCTCTCAGTGCTTTTATCCCGACTGGTAACTCTACCAAATCTCTCATTTGGTTCTTCTCCAAAGAAATCATACCATGCTCCCACTGTTTCTTGGATCTTTCTTGCTCTGCAGTGAGCAACTAGTATAAAGAAGAGGAATAACGAATTTAAGGCTTACTTACCCTTTTAGTCCTCTATATGGGCATTTGAGACTCCTTGGCAGCTTACTGTCCACCCAAAATCTATTTTAGTGACCGACCTCGGTCACCACATAGTCTGCATCCGACCGACGTCAGTTTCATGTGACTGTCCAGGTCACCGACGCCGGTTATCCTACCGACGTCAGTCTCCACCTGCCTGACACCACCGACTTTGCTTGTCTGCACATGACCGATGTCGGTGCTTGTCTATTCGACGTCGGTTATTTCTGACCGACGTCAGTACCTATGTTCTCTTGTGAGTGATGACTTTTTACCCGCGAGCTCTCTTTAGATCAAAACCCTATCCAAACTGCCCTGCTCAGAGATATCTAGTCCCATCCACTGATCTCTATCCATCATCTCCTCCATAAACACCAAGGCTTTCTACTTCTTAAGTCTGTCAAATACATCTGACTTCCTTTTAAGAATATGCATCTCCTTCTTGCTCATGTGACCAAGCCTACAAAGTCACGTCTTTGCAACAGAAAAAGAATCAGTAATACAAGCAAGTAGATAAAAATTATTTGCTTTCTTACCACCTGTTAATTCAATTGCATTCGCTGTGAGAGTTTCTATTCATCTCTCATCACCCAACTTTCCTGAAGCAATTAGCCGCATCTTCAAGACTGGGACCTACATGACCTTCTTCAACACCCATGTGTTGGCTGCCTGCAATGTCAGCAACACTTCCCCTTTGTCAATACTTTGACAAGGCTCACCAACCCCTCTATATGGCACTGCATGGAAAGAGGCAACATAATCTATAAACCAAGATTCTACTTTATCCAAAGAACATCCCAGAGCATCCTGTGCAACAACACTTGCAACATCTGCTTCTTCAATTCCTTCATGCTAATCTTCTACCAACCAACAATATTTTTTTACCTGCTCTTTCTTTCCATAACACCATAATTAACCATTCGTGCTTTTCAATTCCTCCAATCTTAGTGTACTTTCTTCTACCATTGCTATACTCCCACTCAATTAGAAACTCCTGAGAGTGACCTGTAATCAAACACAAAACCTGCTCCCTGCAACTTTAGCTCTGATACCAACTTGTTAGTGGTATCAAGTTATGAACCAACACCTTAGCTCTGATACCAACTGTTAGGACCATGGAAACACAATTGATTACCATGTACAAACAACTAAACACAAAATTTAACCAGAATGCACAAGTAACTAGAATTCAAAAATAATACAGAATATGAGAGACAATACCTAATTGTATTAATACTCTTCTAGAAGGAAATACAACAAAGAAGATGCCACAGTCTTCTTCTTTACACACCTCTAGGGCTCCCACACCTCTAGGGCATAAACAGTAAATCTCTTCAAGAGCTCACTCTCTCTCTTACAGTCCCAACACACAACTCAAACACAGAGTTGGTGTTCACTTCTAACCAATCAGTATCACTACTGCCAATACCACCAGTTAGTATCACTATTGCCAGTACACAAGTGTTTCACGCACTCCAAAAGTGCTCCACTCACTCTAAGTACACAACGTACTCCAAGTAGATCTCTCTTGATCTTGCTATCTGTTGTGTTGCTGTCACCTTTGATTTTGCTACCCCGCAGATCACCTTTGACCTCGCACCCACACACACCTATAAATCAATCGATCTTACTTACACATGTAGATCTCCAAACATGGCCTTGTACACTTGCCGACCAAGATTCTACACACATGAAGAACCCTTATGATTCTCCAAATCAGCACCCCTGTGGATCTCCAACTAGACCTTGCAACAACCTACAGATCTCTCTGATCATACACACTTGGCACTATGGCACTAGGAGGAACACACCTTGCTCTCTTCACTCTGAAGGAACTAACCTTGCTCTTACTCAACTAGCACAAATTACAATACAGCCCATGAGTCTATTATATAGATCTCATGCAAACAATAATTAGACATCTAATTACAATAATTAGATCTGCAGTTCAAGACTAAAATTAGCCTTTCAACATGCAAACAACCGATTCGTTAACAAATTGTTTGTGCAACTGACTGTTCTGGAACCACACAGGCGATCAATGTTGGTCCTTGTCTGGCTAGAGATGACCGACATCAGGCGATCCTGATCGATGTCAGTTTGCTCTGCACTGGATATGACTGACGTCGGTTGATCAGACCGATGTCAGTTGCTCTACAACTCAACAACCTCTCAACAGCCTCCTCCATGTCTGCATCAGTGAAGCTTTTAGCTCCACAACCTAACACCTTCATCTTTGTCAATTTTTATTTTCCAAGGATAGGAACATTCCAATAACCCTTTTTTTTACTAAATTTCACATTCATCTTCTTGCTAATTCAAATATTCAAAAGCCTGCAGAAGCACAATTAATTACCATGTACAAGCAACTAAACACGAAATTTAATCAGAATACACAAGTAACTAGAATTCAAAAATAACACAGAATATGAGAGACAATACCCAATTGTATTAATACTCTTCTAGAAGGAAATACAACAAAGAAGATGCCACAGTCTTCTTCCTTACACATCTCTAGGGCTCCCACACCGCTAGGGCATAAATAGTAAATCTCTTCAAGAGCTCACTCTCTCTCTTATGGTCCCAACACACAACTCAAACATAGAGTTGGTATTTACCTCCAACCAATCAGTATCACTACTGCGAGTACCACCAGTCAGTATCACTACTGCCAGTACACAAGTGCTCCACGCACTCCAAGTATACAACGTACTCCAATTAGATCTTTCCTGATCTTACTACCTGTTGTGTTGCTATCACCTTTGATTTTGTTGCCTCGCAGATCACCTTTGACCTCACACCTACACACACCTGTAAATCAACCGATCTTACTTACACATGTAGATCTCCAAACGTAGCCTTGCACACCTACCGACCAAGATCCTACACACATGAAGAACCCTTTTGATTCTCCAAACTAGCACCCCTGTGGATCTCCAACCAGACCTTGCAACAACCTGTAGATCTCCCTGATCATACACACTTGGCACTGTGGCACTAGGAGGAACACACCTTGTTCTCTTCACTCTGAAGGAGATAAACCTTGCTCTTACTCAACTAGCATGAATTACAATACAGCCCATGAGTCTATTATATAGATCTCATACAAACAATAATTAGACATATAATCACAATAATTAGATCCACAGCTCAAGACTAAAATTAGCCTTTCAACATGCAAACAATCGATTCGTTAACAAATTGTTTGTGCAACTGACAATTCCAGAACTGCACAGGGAATCGACGTCGGTCCCTGTCTAGCTGGAGATGACTGACATCAGTCAATCTTGACCGATGTCAGTTTGCTCTGCACTAGATATGACTGACGTCGATTGATCAGACCGACGCTGGTTGCTCTGCAACTCAGCAACCTCTCAACAGCCTCCTCCATGTCTGCATCAGTGAAGCTTTTAGCTCCACAACCTAACAATCTCTCACTTGAAGATAAATAGCTGCATTATAGCTATACTTATACACCGTCTAATCTATTTTCTGGCTTGTATCCCTCTTCAAGATCAATCCTGAAGACCAACCACCACACAACCTATGGTGTAACACCTGTCATCCAAGTAACCTGCCAAATTCGAAGTACTTAACCCTGCATAGCATGAATCCCTGCTGTTGGTCCCTCTCAGATATCTGAGAACCCATTGAACTGCTTTTCAGTGCTTCCTTTCTGGATTGACTACAATTTTTTTGACAACACCCACTACTTGGGCAAACTTAGGGAGTACACATGTACTCAACCTCATCATGTGAATCAAGACACTGTTCATAGAACTGTCCAACCCTCGGCGTGATGACCAGTTTCACACAGTCATCTAGAGACAAAATCAACCTGTGACCTTCCATGTCTCTAGAACACACTTATGCCAAAGAATTTTGCTCCTCCAAATTCTTCATGACACATCTCTGAACTAACTTTACCTTTAGCTAAAAAAACTCTGTATGTATAACCCTGCATCAAGCAAACACACAACATATAGTAATAAGATGATGTTGCAATCATCACCCACCTAGTAAAGAAACCACAGTAATTACAATGACATTGACTAAAGCCATGCTTTGTCTGTTAGGTTGTGGAGCTAAAAGCTTCACTGATGCAAACAGGGAAGGAGGGTGATGAGTGTCACAGTCATCGGCGTCGGCCAGGCCAATCGACGTCGACAAGATTAGACAGAAGAGAAATCGATGTCGGTCAGAAGTCAGCTGGTGTCGGTCACCTCTAAGCAGACAGAGACTGACGTCGATCACCTGTGCGGTTCAGAACTGCCAGTTTCACAGACAGTTAGTTAACGAACTGAGTGTTTGCATGTTAAGAGCCAATTTTAGACTAAAAGCTGCAGATCTAATTATTGTAATTAGATGTCTAATTATTGTATGCATGAGATCTATATAATAGACTCATGGGCTGTATTATAAAGGTGTGCTAGTTTGAGTTGAGCAAAGTTAGCTCCTTCTGTGTGTGAAGTGAGCAAGGGTGTTCCTCTTAGTTCCACAACAGTGCCAAGTGTGGGTGCTGGTTTTAGAGAATCAAAAAGGTTCTTCAAATGTGTAGGATCTTGGTTAGCAGGTGTGCATGGCTACGTTAGGAGATTTACATGGGTAAGTAAGATAATTGATCTACAGGTGTATGTGTGTGCATGATCTAGGTTTACAGGTGTGCAAAACTAGATTGATTTGTACGTGTGCAAGATCAGGGAGGATAGCAACATAATAGGAAGCAAGATCAGGAAAGATCTACTTGGAGTATAGTGTGTACTCAGAAAGAGAGCAAAGAGGAAGGCAAGGCAATTCCTTCCATAAGTAAGATCGTTTGAGTTACAGGTTGTTGCAGTTTAGGGGAGATCTACTTGGAGTGTGTGGAGCACTTGTGGAGTGCATGGAGCACTGGAGTACTGGCAGTAGTGGATACTAACTGGCTAGAGGTGAACACCAACTCTGTGTTTGAGTTTTGTGTTGGGACCATAAGAGAGAGAGCTTTGAGGAAAGATTTACTGTTTATGCCCTAGGGGTGTGGGAGCCCTAGAGGTGTGTAAGGAAGAAGAACTGTGGCAATCTTCTTTGTTGTATTTTTTTCTGAAAGATTATTAATACAAGTTGTGTATTATCTCTCATATTCTATGTTATTTTTGAATTCTAATTACTTGTGATTCTGGTTTAATTCTGCATGTAAGTTGCTTGTATATGGTAATCAATTGTGTGCTTCCGTATTTTCCAACAAGTGGTATCAGAGCTAAAGTTGCAGGGAGCGGTTTTTTGTTTGATTACAAGTCACTCTCAGGGGTTTTTGATTGAGTGGGAGTAGAGCAATGACATAAGAAAGTAAGCTAAGAATGGAGGAATTGAAAAGCATAGATGATCACTTACGGTGTTATGGAAAGAAAGAGCAGGTAAAGAAAAATTGTTGATTTGTGGAAAATCAGCATGAAGAAACTGAAGAAGTAGATGTTGCAGGTGATGTGGCACAGGATGCTTTGGTATGTTTCTTAGATAAAGTAGAATCTTGTTTTATAGATTCTATTGCCTCTTTCCATGCAGTTTGAAATAGAGTAGCTTTTCATGGTAAGGTGTTTGGAGACTTTGGAAAGAATTGACAAAGGGGAAGTGAAGCTGAAATTGCAGGGGGCCAACATTTGGGTGTTGAAGGAGGTCATGCAGGTCCCGGTCTTGAAGATAAGGCTAATTTCTTCAGAAAAGTTGGGTGATGAGAGATGCATAAGAACTCTCACAGTGGATGCACTTGAATTAGCTGGTGGTAAGAAAGCAGGCACCCTTTATCTACTTGCTTATATCACTGATTCTTCTTCTGTTGCAGAGACGTAGATTTATAAGCTTGGTCACATGAGCAAGAAGGAGATGCATGTTCTTAAGAGGAAGACTGATATATTTGACAGGCTTAAGAACTGGAAAGCCTTGGTGTTTATGGAGGAGATGGCAGACAGATATCAATGGAGAAGGTTGAGTAACACTGAGCAGGGTGGTTTGGACAAGGTTTTGATCTATAGAGAGCTCACGGGTAAAAAGTCATCACTCACAGGAAAACACAGGTACCAGAGTCGGTCAGGAGAAACCGACGTCAAATAGATAGGTTTCAATGTCGGTCATGTGTAGACCGAAGCTAGTGATGTCGAGCAGGGTAAGACCGACGTCAGTCAGGAGGACCGACATTGGCAATAGGTAAGACTGATGTCGGTCAGGAGGACCGACGTCAGCAACAGGGACACCGACGTCAGCAGAGTTGGTAGTCAGGACAGGCGCATGGAAATTGACGTTGATCAGATGCAGACTGTGTAGTGACCGAGGTCGGTCACTGTAACAGATTTTGGACAGACAACAAGCTGTTAAGGAGTCTCAAATGCCCATATGGAGGACTGAAAGGGTAAGTAAGCCTCAAATTCATTGTTCCTCTTCTTTATACTCATTGCTCACTACAGAACAGAAAGGATCTAGGAAATAATGGGAGCATGGTAAGGATATGATGCAGAACCAAACGGGAGATTTGGTAGGGTTGCCAATTGGAAGAAAGCACTGAGAGACGAATGGATTCTTTAGTTGAAGAATAGAGTGAATGAACACGTGAGATGGAAGGCCAGGTCATATGGTTTTGAGGACGCTGCAAGACAGTGGTACAGGGCTGACAAGTGGTACCAGGTGGATGACAAAGCAGCGCTTTAGTCAATGTCAGTATAACCATTGTGTTTGTCTTATCAGGTGGATGATGGTCACAACGTTATCTTGTTACTGTATGTGGAGGATGAGCTTGGTGCAGGTTCAGACATACAGGGTTTTGTTGAGCTAAGGGTAAGATTAGTTCAGTGGCATGTCATGAGGAATTTAGAGCAGCAAAATTCTTTGGCATGAGAGACATGGAAGATCACAGGTTGATTTTGTCTCCAGTGGGAGCTGATGTGAATCAGTTGTTAGCAAGGTTCAATACGCAAGATACAGAACTGGATCACACCAAGGGCTGGACAGTACAGTGTCTGAAATCACATGAGGTCTGGTATAGACTTGAGTTTTTCCCAGCAGTGGGAGCTATCAGAGAGTTAGGAGCCAATTCGGGGAAGTGGGTTCTTAGGTATTTGAGAGGGACCAACAACAGGGATTCATGCTATGCAGGGTCAGGACTTCACTACATGGGTTTGTAGGTTCAGATGTGGTAGGATATTCAGATGACAGGAGGTGCACCACAGGTTGTGTGGTGGGTGGTCTTCAGGGTTGAGCTTGAAGAGGGATACAAGCCAAGAAATAGATTAGATGGGGTACATGTATAGGTACAGTGTAGCTATTTATCTCCAAGTGGGAGATTGTTAAGTTATGGAGCTAAAAGCTTCACTGATGCAAACAGAGAAAGAGGGTGCTGAGTGTCACAGTCGTCGGTGTCAGTCAGGCCAACCGACGTCAACAGGATTAGACAGAAGAGTAACTGATGTTGGTCAAAAGTCGGTTGGCGTCGATCACCTCCAGGCAGACAGGGACTGATGTCGGTCGCTTGTGTAGTTTAGAACTGCCAGTTTCACGGACAGTTAGTTAACGAACTGAATGTTTGCATGTTAAAAGCTAATCTTAGACTAGAAGCTATGGATTTAATTATTGTAATTAGATGTCTAATTATTATATGCATGAGATCTATATAATAGACTCATGGGTTGTATTGTAAAGGTGTGCTAGTTTGAGTTGAGAAAAGTTAGCTCCTTCTGTGTGTGAAGTGAGCAAGGGTGTTCCTCTTAGTTCCACAGCAGTGCCAAGTGTGGGTGCTAGTTTTGGAGAATCAAAAAGGTTCTTCAAGTGTGTAAGATCTTGGTCAGCAAGTGTGCATGGCTACGTTAGGAGATCTACATGGGTAAGTAAGATCATTGATCTGTAGGTGTATGTGTGTACATGATCTAGGTTTGCAGGTGTGAAGAACCAGATTGATTTGTAGGTGTGCAAGATCAGGAAGGATAGCAACACAATATAGAGCAAGATCAAGCAAGATCTACTTGGAGTACAGTGTGTACTCAGAAAGAGAGCAAAGAGGAAGGCAAGGCAGTTCCTTCCATAAATAAGATCATTTGAGTTGCAGGTTGTTGTAGTTCAAGGGAGATCTACTTGGAGTGCGTAGAGCACTTGTGGAGTGTGTGGATCACTGGAGTACTGACAGTAGTGGATACTGATTGGTTGGAGGTGAACACCAACTCTGTGTTTGAGTTGTGTGTTGGGATCGTAAGAGAGAGACCTTTGAAGGAAGATTTACTGTTTATGCCCTAGAGGTGTGGGAGCCCTAGAGGTGTGTAAGAAAGAACTGTGGCAATCTTTTTTGTTGTATTTCTTTTTGGAAGAGTATTAATACAAGTTGTGTATTGTCTCTCATATTCTGTGTTATTTTTGAATTCTAGTTACTTGTGATTCTGGTTTAATTCCGCATGTAAGTTGCTTGTATATGGTAATTAATTGTGTGCTTCCGTATTTCCCAACATTGTCATCCACCTGTCAAACCTGTACCACTGTCCTGGAGCTCCCTCAAGACCATATTACCTGGCCTTCCGTCTCACGTGTCCATTCTCTCTATTATTTAAACAAAGAATCCATTCGTCTCTCAGTGCTTTTATCTCGACTGGTAACTCTACCAAATCTCTCATTTGGTTCTTCTCCAAAGAAATCATGCCATGCTCCCATTGTTTCTTGGATCCTTCTTGCTCTGCAGTGAGCAACTAGTATAAAAAAGAGGAATAACGAATTTGAGGCTTACTTACCCTTTCAGTCCTCTATATGGGCATTTAAGACTCCTTGGCAACTTGCTATCCACCCAAAATCCATTTTAGTGACTGACCTCAGTCACCACATAGTCTGCATCCGACCGACGTCAGTTTCATGCGACTGTCCAGGTCACTGACACTGGTTATCCTACCGACGTCGGTCTCCACCTACCTGACACCACCGACTTTGCTTGTCTGAACATGACCGATGTCGGTGCTTGTCTATTCGACGTCGATTCTTTCTGACCGACGTTGGTACCTATGTTCTCTTGTGAGTGATGACTTTTTACCCGCGAGCTCTCTTTGGATCAAAACCCTGTCCAAACTGCCCTGCTCAGAGATATCTAGTCCTATCCGCTGATCTCTATCCATCATCTCCTCCATAAACACCAAGGATTTCTACTTCTTAAGTCTGTCAAATACATCTGACTTCTTTTTAAGAATATGCATCTCCTTCTTTCTCATGTGACCAAGCCTACAAAGTCACGTCTTCGCAACAGAAAAAGAATCAGTAATACAAGCAAGTAGATAAAGAGTACCTTCTTTCTTACCACCTATTAATTCAATTGCATCCGCTGTGAGAGTTTCTGTGCATCTCTCATCACCCAACTTTCCTGAAGCAGTTAGCCACATCTTCAAGACTGGGACCTACATGACCTTCTTCAACACCCATGTGTTGGCCGCCTGCAATTTCAGCAACACTTCCCCTTTGTCAATACTTTGACAAGGCTCACCAACCCCTCTATATGGCGTTGCATGGAAAGAGGCAACATAATCTATAAACCAAGATTCTACTTTATCCAAGGAACATCCCAGAGCATCATGTGCAACAACACTTGCAACATCTGCTTCTTCAATTCCTTCATGCTGATCTTCTACCAACCAACAATATTTTTTTACCTGCTCTTTCTTTCCATAACACCGTAATTAACCATTCGTGCTTTTCAATTCCTCCAATCTTAGTGTACTTTCTTCTACCATTGCTATACTCCCACTCAATTAGAAACTCCTGAGAGTGACCTGTAATCAAACACAAAACCTGCTCCCTGCAACTTTAGCTCTGATACCAACTTGTTAGTGGTATCAAGTTATGAACCAGCACCCTAGCTCTGATACCAACTGTTAGGACCGTGGAAGCACAATTGATTACCATGTACAAACAACTAAACACAAAATTTAACCAGAATGCACAAGTAACTAAAATTCAAAAATAATACAGAATATGAGAGACAATACCTAATTGTATTAATACTCTTCCAGAAGGAAATACAACAAAGAAGATGCCACAGTCTTCTTCCTTACACACCTCTAGGGCTCCCACACCTCTAGGGCATAAACAGTAAATCTCTTCAAGAGCTCACTCTCTCTCTTACGGTCTCAACACACAACTCAAACACAGAGTTGGTGTTCACTTCTAACCAGTCAGTATCACTACTGCCAATACCACCAGTTAGTATCACTATTGCAAGTACAGAAGTGCTCCACGCACTCCACAAGTGCTCCACGCACTCTAAGTACACAACGTACTCCAAGTAGATCTCTCTTGATCTTGCTATCTGTTGTGTTGCTGTCACCTTTGATTTTGCTACCCCGCAGATCACCTTTGACCTCGCACCCACACACACCTATAAATCAACCGATCTTACTTACACATGTAGATCTCCAAACATGGCCTTGTACACCTGCCGACCAAGATTCTACACACATGAAGAACCCTTATGATTCTCCAAATCAGCACCCCTGTGGATCTCCAACTAGACCTTGCAACAACCTAAAGATCTCCCTGATCATACACACTTGGCACTGTGGCACTAGGAGGAACACACCTTGCTCTCTTCACTCTGAAGGAGCTAACCTTGCTCTTACTCAACTAGCACGAATTACAATACATCCCATGAGTCTATTATATAGATCTCATGCAAACAATAATTAGACATCTAATTACAATAATTAGATCTACAGCTCAAGACTAAAATTAACCTTTCAACATGCAAACAACCGGTTCGTTAACAAATTATTTGTGCAACCGACTGTTCTATAACCGCACAGGCGATCGATGTCGGTCTTTGTCTGGCTAGAGATGACCGACATTAGCCGATCCTGATCGATGTCAGTTTGCTCTGCACTGGATATGATCGACGTCGGTTGATCAGACCGATGTCGGTTGCTCTACAACTCAACAACCTCTCAACAGCCTCGTCCATGTCTGCATCAGTGAAGCTTTTAGCTCCACAACCTAACACCTTCATCTTTGTCAATTTTTATTTTCCAAGGATAGGAACATTCCAATAACCCTTTTTTTTACTAAATTTCACATTCATCTTCTTGCTAATTCAAATATTCAAAAGCCATTTTTTTGTTTCGGATCATTGACTGAGCTTATTCGACCTTGCCCCTTCAAATGATGGCACATTTCATAGTAGAAGTAAAAACAATAAATCTCATATATATAATTTTTAAATTTCATCCAAAATTTACATTTATTTCTAAAAACAAAATTATAGTTCTGATTTGAAGGTTCATCTAATCTTATATATATAATTTTTAAGTTTCATCTGAAATTTACATTTATTTTTAAAAACAAAATTATAGTTCTGATTTGAAGGCTCATTTAATCTTGATCACTGATGGTTCTAATAGATTGATGGAGTGAATAGATAAAAAAAATAGGGGGTACAAAGAAAATAAACAAATACACACAAAGACAAACAGAACAAAAACAAACACAGAATAATTATCTTTTCATTTATCTTCCTTTGCCAAACATGATACAGATTACACTTTCTTTATCCACAGAGTTGCGCTTCTCTCATATAATTTTATATTTCATTCAGCTACATACTCAAAAAAAGGTAGAGCTTCATTGTATACACATTTTTCTTCATGCCAAAAAATAGAGCAAAATAAAACAAAGACAAATATATTAAAATTGTTTTCCTTTCACTAGAAGTCTCTCGGAGCATGTAGAAAAAAGAGAGAGAGAGAGAGAGAGAGAGAGATAGAGAGAGAGAGAGATGGACACAATTGGAGGCATGTGGTTAGCCAGAGGAAGTTTAAAGCATTTTAATACAAACTGATAGAATGCATTGAAGTGTGAAAGTGATGTGGTAGGAAGATTAAATGCTGCTACTGATCGTATGTCCACGTCCACCAACACTTCCCCTTAATCTTCACTTCCATGTAAGACAGTGATGTCTTACTATCTCAGAGATTCTCAAACCCATTCTTTGCAAACAACTTTGTAAAAATGTCTGCTAGTTACTTTTCAAACCTACAAAACTCAAGACATATATTTCCATTGTTCACCAATTTAGGAATAGAAATGATATCTAATATCTATATGCTTGTTATGTTCATGAAACACATGATTTTTAGATAATATAATGGCTGAATTATTATCACAAAATATCTTTGTATATTTTGCTTGAGTATGCCTCAAATCTAAAAGTACTCTTCTCATCCAAATTGCCTGGCAAACTACTGATGTGGTTGCAGCATATTTTGATTTAGATGATGAAAGTGTCACAATTAATTGTTTTTTTGATGCCTAAGAGATAACACTTGATCCAAGATGAAAAATATAATCTGAAGTATTTTTTCTATCATCCATGTTGCCTCTCTAATCACTATCCATGTAACCAATCAGTTTGAAATCATCTAAAGATGTATATGTAATTCTAAAACTCTTTGTTCCAGCTATATATCTCAAAATTATTTTTCCATCTTTCCAATGAGACTCTTTTGGATTGTTTATAAATCTTGAGATAAGAGTAACCCCATACATAATGTTTAGTCTTGTGGCAGTTAGATACATGAGGCTGCCTACTAATCTCTTGAATAAAGTTGCATCAACACTTGAACTTTTGTCCTCCTTGTTAAGTTTTAAACCCATTTCAATCGGTGTAGGATATAAATTAACATTCAACATCTTGAACCTTTTCAACAAATAATTAGCATACTTTGATGGACATATGAAAATTCCTTGCTCAGATTGACTCACTTCTATGTGAAGAAAATATCTCATGAGTTCCAAATTAGTCATCTCAAATTCAATTTTCACGGCTGCCTTAAATGATTCAATTGATAAGTTTCTGATAAAAATAAAGTCATCCACATACAAAAAGACTATCAAGATTTGTCCTTCATTATTCACTTTGACATGCAAAGTTGATTCACTGGTACATTTTCTAAATCTATTATTCACAAAATAAGAATCTATTCTACTATACCAAGCTCTAGGAGCTTGCTTCAATCCATATAAGTCCTTTTTTAGCTTGTAGACCTTATGCTCTTCTCCTTGAACTTCATAACCAGGTGGCTATTTTATATAAACTTCCTCTTCCAATATGTCATTTAAGAATGCTGATTTGACATCCATTTGAAAAACCTTCCAACTAAAAGTGTCAAGTCTTGCTATCGGTGTAAATGTTTCATTGTAATCTATGCTTGGTTGTTGTGTGAAGCCCTTAGCTACTAGTCTTGCTTTATGTTTCTCAACTTTTTCATTTGCATTAAACTTTGTTTTGTAAACCCATTTTATTCTAATCACGTCCTTTTCTTTAGAAAACTCTACAAGATCCCAAGTTTGATTTTTTTCAATTGATTGAATTTATTCACCCATGGTTGCAATCCAATTGTTATCTTTAATTGCATCTTTAAAGTAAATTGGATCAACTTGTGTTAGGAATGCAAAATCAAAATGTAAATCTATATTTTCAGCTTCTTGTGACTCATCATAAATCTCATTTAGACTACGGGTCTTCTTTGAAGTGTTTATAGACTATGATCTCAATGATGCACGTGTTAGATTAAATGATCCACTGCTATTAGTACTAGTTGGAGTAGATGGATTTGGAGTGCTAGGTGACTTAGAAGGCATTGTAAAAACATTAACTTATGGAATTTGAGGAACATTTTCTTGTGTATCATCTTCTTCATCTTCTACCATATCATTTTCATGTGGTATGCCCACTGCAATTGTATTTATTTTGTCAATGCTTCCCCCCCATGCTTCTTCTTCAACAAATTTTACATCACGATTGATTATCACCTTCTTTGTAACTGAATTATATAGTTTTTATGCCTTAGATTATTCACTATATCCCACAAAAAGACACTTTTCACCTCTATCATCTAACTTCTTTCTCAACTTTTGAAGTATCAAAGAGTATGTTACACATCCAAAGATTCAAATGTGAGACACTATGTTTCTTATTGCTCCAAACTTCTTGTGGTATCTTATTTATCACTACTTTTATTGGAAACCTTTTCAAAATGTATACCACACATGCAACCGCTTTAGTCCAATATTCATTTGGTAGATTATTAACTTTTATCATGCTTCATTTCATTTCCATAATTGTCCTATTCTTTCTTTTTGGTATTCTATTTTGTTGAAGTGTATATTTTATTGTGAATTATTTTCTTGTTCCATTTGCCTTAAATTTTTTTATAAAATCATTTGATATGTATTCACCACTTCGATTGGTTCTCAATATTTTGATATGAAATCCACTTTCTTTTTCAACTTTTGCCTTGAACTCCTTAAAAATATCAAACACATATAATTTATATTTTAAGAAATAGACCCAAGTCTTGTAGCTGAAATCATCAATAAATGTTAAGAAATTTATATTTCCACTTATGGATGGTGTTTGCATTGGTCCACAAAGATTTGAATAGACTATTTCAAGTGGATGCCTTGCCCTATAAGATTTTACAACTAAAGTTTTTTGTCTATGTTGCTTTGTAAGTATGCAATTCTCACATTTTATTTTAAGTAGATTTATTGGTGGAAATCCATATACCATTATCTTTTTATACGATAGTTGCAAGCCTCTAAAGTTTAGATGTGTAAATCTTAGGTACCATAACAAAGATTGGTCATTCAATGAAATTTTAAATGTTGCTTCAGTAATTGTTTGGAATCCTTGAAGTTTTAAACCTATTTCACGTTGGATTTTGAGAGGAAACATTCTATTCCTATTCATTTCAAATTTTGTAATCAACCTATTGCTTGGTTTCTTATCCAAAATCATACATTTACCATTCTCAAAATATATCCTATACTCTTTTTACACCAATTGACCAATGCTTATGATATTATGTTGCAAACCATGGACATAGTATACATAGAGGATATGATTCTTTTCACCTTGTTTTGATCTTATATTAATTGATCATTTTCCCATGTTTGATACTTTGTGATCATTTTCCAATTTCACTTCTAATTTTACTGAATCATCTATTGTTGAAAACAACTTCTTAATTTAACTCATATACTTACTACACGTGCTATCCAAAAATTATACTTTCTTTGAACTCTCTTGTGCAACATTACATGTTATCAACGTTTTGTTCACTAGTGTTGAGTTGATTTTTATTTGTAAAATTTGTCTTTTATTTATTCATATCATATTGTCTTTTTCTACATTCAGATGCAAGATGCCCAAATCTTTTATAATAATGACATCAAATGTTTGATTTATCATACCTTTCTCCTTGTTTTAGATTAAAGTAAAAACAGGTTTTGAAGGGACCCCGAAACCCTACACAAGGGGAAAGAAAAACTTTAAAGCACAACCAGGTTAACAAAATAACCTGATTACAGAATAGTACCCAAACCAAGTTTTACAGGGACCTGTAACCAACAAATATGACCATGAAAAATAGCTGTCAAAACACTGATCTGAAGGTTAACCAACTGGAACAGCAAGCTGAACAACCTTCCAGACCAGTAACTAGTAAACCAAAAAAAACGACCAGTTTATAGCCCCCGATAAACCAGTCAACAAAAGGGAACTTTGGATGAATCTTTTAAATTAAGATTTTTATTTTTGCATGACCGAAGATTCATATCTAGAGGAGGGACCAAAGGCTTAGACTTCTTTCTCCTAACTGCTGTCCATCCATCCTCTACCTTAGCTGCCTCAGCAACCCATGCCTCAGGAGACAATGATCTTTGGACTCTAGTGGGCATAAACTCTTTGTGAGAGTCAAACACTGTCTGGCTCTTAGAAAGATCCTCCAAAACAGGGGAAGAGACTACCATCTCCTCCTCTGGCTCAGCTGTATCACTAACCACAGCCTCCACAGGGGCTTCATTAGATTGATTCTCCAAAGATTTCTCTTCATCTTCTGATTCAGATTGTGAACTATCCTCTTTCTCGGTCTCAGATTCTGTTGTTGCTTCCAGAGGTTGTTTGTCCATACTATGTTCAGAGAAATCTTTAGGCCACCAAGAAGGTGAACGTCTGGGATTGGTTTTTCCAGCAACACAATGAGCAGCAATATGTCTCGTCTGGTGACACTTCCTGCACCGAAAAGGGATTCCCTCATAATCCAAGATTTGTGTCCAGGTACCCCTTGGGGAATCAATGCATATCGCCTCAGGAAGGCCCTTTGAAACATCCAGGTCAGCGAGAAATCGTGCACAAGTCGAATGGTGACTTTTCGTGCTATCTTCTTCATATAAGAAATCCCCTATAGTGTTTCCAATGGTTTTAAAAACCGCCTCTTGCCACAAGTGTATCGGAAGATAAGGGAGCCGCACCCATATAGGGAGCTTATTAAAGGATTTCGATAGAGGATTAAAATCCTTATGCCAAGGTTTGGCCATAAGAGGAAATCTGCCTTGCCAAGAAAAATTATTGTGACACAATATAGACTGTCTATCTTCAGGGCTTTGAAATATTACTATAAAAAAACTTCTGGCACAAGGCTAGATTTGACCATCTTTAATATGCAACTAGTTCTTGGCAATCCAATTCTGTAGATCTATAAAAGAGGGCCAGAAACCACGGAAACGAAAAATAGCAGCACAAGAGGAAAATCGTTTTTCCGACTGGAAGATATTTTTCGCTAATTCAGGGTCTAGAGTTACCCTTATAGGTTTTAAAGCACTTACAGGCGAAACACGAGTTGGTCCAACTGTTGCATGAGGCAGAGCATCGTGTATATCCGCTTCACAAGCCGCCACATCCGCATATGTTCTCCCCCCCGGTCCATTTCCTGAACCAGGAACATAGGCCGGATGCAGGGCTGTAGTGTCTTCAATCCCTTTACTAGCAGAAAAAACCTCAACGGTTTCCACAGCCACACCGGCCGCCGGGTTCACAGCAGCCAATTTCAAAATTTTAGGGCTCGTGCGCGCAGGAGCCATCCGTAACGACACAATTCAACTTCAAATTCGAGAGTATGAGAACAACCCAATAATTTGCTTCCTTTCTATGTTCCATACCTTTCTCCTTGTTGATGGCAATAAAAATAGATGTTTCCTCTTCTTCTTGATGGTGTGAAAGATGTAGGCGAGCTTGATGTTGGTTTAGTTTCAAATTGATGAGATTATCTAAATCCTCTTAGTGAAAAATGACCTCTACCTCTACTGTAATTTGATCTTCCTCTTATTTTTTGATTGAAAGATAAGTTTTGAATATATATTCTCCAATAAAAATGCCCCTGAATGATTTAGCTTTTGCTCATTTGACAACAATAACAATATTAATTTATGAACTGATAATTGAGATAGATCTTTGGATTCTTCAATGGCCACCACAATTGAATCAAAATTTTTAGGCAGACTTCTAAGCACTTTCTCTACAACCTTATGGTCTTCTATACTCTCACCATGAGTTCTAATTTAATTCATAATACTTATTACATGTGTAAAAAATGAATTTCTATTTTTTGACTTCATATAAAGATTTTCAAAATATCTCATAAATATTTACAATTTAGCAATTTTAATTTTGCTTGTACCTTGGTATGCTATTTGTAGGCTTTCTCATACTTACTTTGATCTTGTAGCAGCTACAACTCTTAGAAAATATTGACTCCTCCATGGTGCGCTGGATGAAAGACAATGCTTTGGCATCCTTGTTTTCCTTCAATAAGTCTTTCTTTGCTTGTGATAATGCTTAATATACTTGTTGATTTTCTGGCTCAAGGAACCCGTTTTCAACCAAATCCCATATATATTATAAGCAAAATAAGGTTTTCATTTTTATATTCCAAAAATCATAAATTTTTTCATTAAAAATTGGTATTTGAGATTGTGAAATACTACCAATCACTCTTGCCATGGCTTCTTCAAAAATAATTTCCTTCTTTTGCTTTCAACTGTTAAAGATTCTCTTTTCCCCTTTAAAACTCTGTTTTAACAATCTCTGCTCCTTAATCTTTGCTCCTTTGCCCAATATTTATCAACAACTTTCTCTAGTCTGCAAGCTGCTGGCTCTAATACTAGATTGATGGTTCTAACAGTTTGATGGAGTGAACAGCTCAGAAAATAGGAGATACAAAGAAAATAAAAAAATACACATAGACACAGACATAACAAAAACAAACACAGAATAATTATCTTTTCATTGATCTTATTTGGCCAAACATGATACAAATTACACTTTCTTTATCCACAATGTTGTGCTGCTCTCATAAAAGTTTATATTTCATTCAGCTTCATACTTAGAAAAAGGCAGAGTTTCCCTGCATACACATTTTTCTTCATACTAGAAAATTAAGAAAAATAAAACACTAACAAATATATTAAAATTGGTTTCCTTTTGCTGGAAGTCTCTCGAAGCATGTAGAAAAGGAGAGAGAGAAAATGATTTAATTGAGTTAGATGGATGCTGCTGGAGGCATGTGATCAGCCGTAGAAATTTTAAAGCATTTTAATGCAAACTGACCGAATGTGGTGAGGTGTGAAAGTGATGTGGCAAGAAGATTAAATGTTGTTACTGATCATAGGTCCACGTCCGCCAACAATCACTTTTTTAAATTTGAAACATTTTATCATGATTTTTTCACTTTAATCATTTCATGTTTTGCTTGAGTAAGGTAATCAATAAATTTAATAATTAGTTATAAATCACTGAGATGAAATAAACAAAAAAGGGCTTCAGAAATTATTTTAACATTAAATATACATCATATGCACACGGTTTTCCAAAGACAATTAAAACTAGAAATTTTCATATGCCATTATCATTTTAAGTTTTAAATAAATTTGATAAAAAAATGTGTTTTATTTTGAACACTAATTTTACAATAACTTTACTTTTATTAAATTTTACATACACTTTTTTAATATTTTAAATCTTTAACACTTCAATTTATCACATCCTACAACCAAAACAAAAAAATGACAGTCAAACTTCCCTATCATTAAAAAAATTTAAGATGGAATTTCATTTAAAATTGCCTTCAAAATATTCTTATAAATAATTTTATAAGAAACAAACACAAGTACATATAATTTAATTTTTTTTCAAATTTCATTTATTGTTTATAATGATTTTATAAAACTAAAATAGAATTCTAATTTCAATCCTCATTTAATTTTGATCACCTTTCAAAAATTTAAATTGATTTTTTTCTTTAAAAATTTATAATTAATTTGATTAAAATTATTAATCAATCAAAATATTAAATAATTAGACGTAAATCACTGAGATAAAAACAAATGCACAGATTAATTTGATATTGAATATACGTGGCATATGCATGACAGACAAAATTAATATATGAAGGCCCTCTTAGTCTTCATGTGAAAGTGATGGAGACGTGTCTCTCTTCAAACACTATTTTTTACCTAAAATCCACTCGAACTATGCAAAATTAATAGCAAATATAAAATGTTTTTAATAATTTACACCAATGTATATAATTATTTACAGTTTTTGATATTTCTTGCATGACTTTCAATAAATTTTTAAACTAAATCAGATGAACATTTTTAATGCCACTTTTTCAAATTTGAAATACTTAATTAGTGAATTTTATGTTTTAATCATTTATTTTTCACTAGAATAAGACAATCAACCCAAAAAAAATAACTAATCATAAATTATCAAGAAAAATAAAAGAAAAAATTTGTATAAATTAATTTTAGTATTATATATACATGATATTTTGTATGATTTTTCGAAGGTGACTGAAATTAATAAAATTGATGATATTATCTTTTCATATTCAAAATGTACGTGAAGAAGATACAAGTTTATCACTTTGTATAGTAATTTTACAATAACTTAAATTATATTAAATTTCACATACATCTTCTTAAGATTTCAAATCTTTAAAATGTAAGTTTATCACATCGTATGTTATGAAAATAAGATATAATACTAAACTTTACATGTCAACATTTTTTTATTTTTAACAGTTTTTAATTAAGTTTTTCTATTTTAATCCTATTGTAAATTGTATTAGAAAAAATAAAACTTCTATCCGTTGTTTATAATTATTTATAAATGTTAAATTAGAGATCTTGTTTCAATACTTATTTAATTTTGATTGCTTTTTCAAAATTTGAAAAAAAAAACCATCATGATTTTTTCACTTTAATTGTTTTTTAATTCATCTAAAGAAAACAATTAATCGATGAATCAAAATAACTGGGCTCAAATGAATGTAATGATTTTTTTAAAAAAAAACTGTGCAAATTAATCAATAATTGAATATAAATGGTATGTGCATGAGTTATCTAATAATAATAAACTTGACAAAAATGGTATATGATGAAACTTCGGGGATTTGGGTGAATGTGATGGAGACATGCACCTTTGATCTAATGGGTGGTTGTGTAGTACACACCAAAACACAATTTTATTATTATTTTTTACATTAAATCTTTTATTATTTGGTTGTGGAATACATATAAACAAAAACTATTATAGATAAGGTGGTCAAATATCAAAAATTACATTTATCTGGCTTAAAATAAGCTCATTTAAAATGATCATAATCTATTTTATTAATTTTAAAAAGTTTAATTTTTTAAATTAAAAATAAAAATGAATCAACATCACCTCTATAAAATCACCAAGATAAATTATATAATCCAATATTAATTACCATTAAAAAATATAAATATGGACTTTCAGATATATTTGTCCATAAAAAAGAATAACTCAAATTCAACATAAAGTTAAGGACTTTTATAATTCATTGTAATAAATAAAAATCCAACTTCATAATTTAAGGTGAACTATATCATTTTCATAATATATATCCTTTATACAAAAGCCCTTAATAACAAAGCATGCTAATTTAGTCAAATGAAAAAGAAATAACATTACCTTCAAACTACTTAAAAAAAAAAAAAAAAACTAATAACACATCTAAAGTCTTACTAAGATTTAGATACCAATTTGAATAATCAAATTATTTGAGACTTATTGAGATTAATTACCACTAGTACATAAGTATTTACTTCTCAAATATGTTTTTTAATAACAAATGTAGAGTAAGTAAACATTGTACCAGATTACTAAATTAGAAAGAGGGCCATAACTCATCAAGTGCCCTGTAAATTTCAGAACATAAAAGTAGTAAACTCTTATTTATATTTCAATATATCTTGTTTTTAAAGTATTTATAAACATACGAATCAATATCTATGAGAAAATAATTAAAGTGAGTCATGGTTATATTAATTATGATTAAAAAATCTAGATATATATCCAAATATTTACGGTCCCAAACATAAATTAACCAGGGCATGGATTTAATTAACCATATGAGTACTTATTTATGGAAACACAAGTAATAATGCTTTTAAGTATAGCACCACTGGCACCTAGGCAAATCCAATAGTGAAAGAAATTGATCATATTATTAAGATGCAGGTTACATTCTAATTTATAGATTCTGAGTAAGGCAGAATATGTTTCATATAGTCCCATTCTCTAATCAATCCAATTAATATGTTATCCAATTCCAAGATAACTGTACTACATTCACAAGATTAGATTACAATAAACACATTATATTTAATAGTTAAATTATATATTTTAGTACAAAATTCATATGGATGAAAGCCTTCCACATTACTAGTTCATAAAAAGTATTTCCATGACAAAGATATGATCACATCAATTCCATTTTATCTAAGAAATCTTCTTGTAAGAATTCAATTCTTAATCTTACGGGATGTAAATTATTTTATGCCTTAGAATAATGCAATTAACAAGAATTAAAACTAAATTGTAGTCCCTAAAATGCAGATAATTACCCTTAAATATATATTGAGGATTAGTAAATAAGTTAGTTTATTCCTATTCATGTTAGGAAATAAGAAATGCTATATCAAGATAATATCTATTTCATTCATTCATATCACTTTGGAATCTTCAAAATATCGTCTATTGAGAGCACATTATAGACACACATTAACGAGAAAAGGGATGATATTTTTTTCCTTATTTAAAAAATCTACATTGTGCAAGGTAGACAGGGGAGCTTACTCTAGTTATCCATCTCAAGAAGATATATAGATATAGTCTATCCATCCCCATCTCATGATAGTAAATAAGATGAAAAAATAATAATCATCTCTGGATAAGATGGATTCGAGTTATAAATATACATATTACGTATTTTTATTATAATGTAGTTTTGTAACATAAATATGTGCCCAATGGGTGACTCAAATAATAAAGACAAACAAAAACTTTATATCTGTGAAAAGAGTGGGAGAGAGATTTCATTATTTTCTTTTACACAAGTAGCTACTTAAATGAAGTAGTGGACAGCAACAAATATCTAGTCTAAGATATAAAGTAGTAAGGGTAGGTCTTTCATGTTATAATCAATGGGTTTTTGCATAATATAAGATATAAATGATTGAATCTTATTATTTCTGATTAATTCTCATTCTGCATTCTAGCCGATCGGCAGAGTTGAGTCAACATAATGCTTTTTATCAACAGTTTTCACTTAATAAAAGAACTAATTAAATTATTCAAATATAAAATCAAAATCATAAGTAAATTAAATCACTTATTTACACCAACATATTCATTATTCATATTATGTATTTATGCTAATTCATTGTATATTTTAAAATACTTTATACAAGGACTCATTACCTTGAGCCTACCTTTAAGGTTAGATATTCAATTTCCATAAACATTAAGATAATAATATTTTTTGATTGAAGAGTGTACTCATCTATATATATAAACAAATAATGGTACCATGCTATTCATACAAAAAAAAGATAGAAAAGGTCACATCTCACAAGCAAGGTCATTCTGAGTTAAGAGAAAACACCATGATATCAACAAGTCTAGTATATGGTAAATAATGACCATACCAAAAAAAAATCACATCAAACTATCATAAATGTGTAATAACGAAAAAAAGTCTACATAAGAGCACAAGAAACAAGAAAAGTATTAAACAATACCAATAAACATGGATGGTGGCCCTAGGGGTGGCAGAGGAGGCAGATCATATAGCTTGTCTTCTCATCCCCCTTGAGTAGGGGGTATTTATCCAAAGGTAAGGGGGCCCACCAATCGTTATGCTATATATAATAGTTTTCTTCATTGTGGTGATTGGGTGAAATAACAAGAGTTAGGAGAAGATACTTGTCTTGCGAAGGAGGGCCCTAGTCCCTTCCACCACCTTCTCCTCTGCTAGATCCATGAGACCAATCACACCGAGGGTAAAAAAATGAGGAGGAGAATGGAGAGGAGAGTGGATCCTATGTCAATTCCTATAAAGTTATTGGCATATACCACACCCTCACCCATAAGGGGGAGATCAAAGACCTGGTGACTCTGGAGGCTCAAGGATAATAACATAGGGGAATTCCCCTAGTGATAAAGAAAATGTTGGAGATGATTAAGTTCCAGAAGAGCTGTATTAGTTTGAATTTAAATCTAAAGAATAGTATTATAAATGACAATAACATTTTTAGTAACAAAAAAAATGCATTCCATTTCCTCATGATTAAAACAAGCATAATTTCTTTCTTTCTAGATTTGAAATAGAATAGAATCATGAAAATATGCCAAAATATATTATATATTATAGGAAGTGAGGTAGAGTCTTCTAAGGGATCCAATTTCCACATAAAAAAATCTATCTTCAAAGGCTAAATAAAGGTGTGAATCCAATGTCATGCAGAATAGGCATGGGAGCGGAACCACCAAAGATGCTTAATAGTCTTTGATTGATGGAAAGCTAGGCAAATGGGATTTGAAACCCCCATGTGATTAAGCTAATCGCTAACATGAAAACCTTAATAAACAATACACCAAAGGAAATTATCCCTTTTTGGCTCAATGGGATATGCCAAAATGGATGTAATTCTTTGGGATCAAACGACATGGCTTGAAAAAAGGCTCTGTAAGTGATTGAGAGTATCATCTTGAATATGCAAGGAGGTAAAATATTATACCCTAGTTGTAGATAATAACAATTAAAAGAAGTGGATATAGGCTAATGTCAATCCTTCCACCAACGAGTAAGGGAGTTATCCCCAATCTTATGAAGGTACTCATTAGGTATGGATCCTTGAATCTCTATAATAGACTCATCATCTACATTATTTATGTTAAATTTGTTCTAAACCAAATGCTAAGGAATCTAAGAGTGGCTCACTTTACAGAATAAATCCCCAATGGTGTTCACACCTTTTTTGAATATCCTTAAGCTCTTAATCCAAGGGACCAAGGCAAAGGTAACATTGTGAAAGATTAACATTGGATACCACCAAAGGGAATGAAAATTTAGAGAGATACCATTCTTGATACCCTCCCACACTCAAATGAGATGGGTTTTGAGTTTATGCCAAGCTTTTAAAATGATTTGAATAATAAAAGTACCATTAATTTTCACATGTAAAGCATTTAACACAAGGCCTTGCCATGCTTTTATACCACAATGAACCCCTTGAAAAATATAATGACGAAGCAATTTATTATAAGATTCATCACATTCCAATCCTCTGATAACCTACTTAATGTTGATAATAAGACCTTAAAGCCTAATATTATTGAAACCTAGACCACCTGCTTCTTTAGGTCAATAAAAAATATCACATGAAAATATGTGAAATCCATTATGACCTTCATAATTGGCCTACAATAAATCTCTTAGTAGCTTTTCCAACCTACCATAGGCAGCATTAAAAGGAGACCTATAATAAGAATAATAAACATGTGTAATTTCCAACACCTTCGATAAAATCTGAGACTTACCCACCAAGGACAAGGGTCTTGTGATCAAAAAATAAATTTTCTTCTTAACCCTTTGAACCACATAGAGAACACAATTTATCTATACATGCCCATAAAGTAAAAGAAATGCCAAGAAACTTAAACTAAACACTTGCGAGAGGCCACTACAATTGATATCCCTCTAGCTAGGAAGGTCTGGGAGAGAGATAATGATGATAACATTATATTTTCTTCCATTGACATGAGGATACAGAGGCCAAACAAAAAGTATGAAGATAATCCATAACATTCTTAATTGAATCTTCCTATTTATAGAGAGTGAGAAAAGAATCATCAGCAAAATGTCCATTAAGCAATTAACAATCATAATTCAGGAGAGATATGTCATTCAAAAAACTTTAGAGGCATAATTATCTAAAATATAACTAAACCCTTTAGTTGCTAAAACATAAAGTGAAGGAGCTAAAGAACATCCTTGCTTGATATATTTATGTAATTCAAACCGAGAGGACTAGGATCCATTAATAATAATACATGCCCCATCATCTTGAGAAAGTATATTAACCATGTGAACAACTTGGGTCCAAATTCGAGAGCTTGGAGTATGGATAAGATAAAATGCCACTCATTGCAGTCTTAAGCTTTGTCTAAATCAATCTTGACAAAAAGGTCCTTTTAATTGAAGAACCGATCCCATTCCATGCTTTTCAAAAATAGAAATGACATTGTCACTTATATATTTATGATGGATAAACCATGTTTTCTCACTTATAACAATTAAAAAAAGGATATGCTTAAGTTTGAGAGCCAATTGCTTATAAATTATTTTATAAGAAACATTCATAAGAGTAATTGGTCTCTAGTTAGTAATAACCTTAGGATCACTAGCCTTGGGAATAAACTTGATGCTACCTTGATTTATAAGAGGTCCCAAAGAGTTCATCAACACAACTTCATAATGAACCTTGTTAAAACCAATTGCCAACATGAAAACCATAGTAAATAATAAACCAAAGGAAATGATCCTTTTTTAGCTCAATGGGATAAACCAAAATAGTTGTAATTCTTTGGGATCAAACCAAATGGATTGAAAAAAGGTTCCATAAGTGATTGAGAGTATCATCTTGAATATGCTAAGGAGTTAAAATATTATACATTAGATGTGAAGAATAAAAATTAAAAGGAATGGCTATAGGCTAATGTCAATCCTTCCACTAGGGAGTAAGGAAGTTATCCCTAATCTTATGAAGATACTCATCAATTATGGATCCTTGAATCTCTATAATAGACTCATCATCTACATTATTTATGTTAAATTTGTTCTGAACTAGATAGTAAGGAATATAAGAGCGGCTTACTTTACAGAATAAATACCCTATAGTTTTCACACCTTTTTTTTGACTAGCCTTAAGCTCTTTATTCAAGGGGCCAAGACAAAGGTAACATTGTGAAAGTTTAGCATGGGATACACCAAATAAAATGAGAATTTAGAAAGATACCATTCCATCCAAATGAGTGAGTTTCTACCAAACTTTTAAAATGATATGAATAACAAAAGTATCATTAATTTTCACATGTAAAGGGGTTATAGTACGAGTATGTAACCCAAGGCATTGCCATTATTTTATACCACAAGGAACCCCTTGATAAATATAGTGAAAAATAAATATATTACAAGATTCATCACATTCTAGTCCTCTGATAACCTACTTAATGTTGAGAACAAGACCTTGAAGCATAATATTCTTGAGTCTTAGACAAATTGATTCTTTAGGTCAGTAAAAAATATCCCATAAAACTCTATGAAATCCATTATGACCTTCATAAATTTCCCATAATAAATCTCTTAGTATATTTTCCAACCTACCATAGGCAACATTAGAAGGATCCCTATAGGAATGATAATAAATGTGTGTAGTTGCCAACACCTTGGAGAAAATATGAAATTTACCCATGAAGGAAAAAGGTTTTGTGATAAATAAATATTTTTATTCTCAACCCTTTAAACCACATAGAAACATAATTTAGCTAGAGAGGCCTAGAAAGTAAAAGGAATGCCAAGAAATGTAAACTGAACACGTAGGAGAGGCCACTTCCATTGATATCCCTCAAGCCAAGGAGGTTTGGGAGAGAGATAATGGTGATAAAATTGTGTTTTATTCCATTGAGTTGAATATATAGGGGCCAAAAAAAAAGTATGAAGACAATCCATATCATTCTAAACCGAATCTTCCTCTTTCTAGAGAGTGAGAAAAGAATCATCAACATATTAACCATTAATAAATTAGTGATCATAATTTAGGAGATATATATGCCATTCAATAATCCTCTAGAGGCATAATTATCTAAAATATAACTAAACCCTTTAGTTTCTAACACATAAAGTGAAGTATCTAAAGAAGATCCTTTCTTGATAGATCTATGTAATTCAAATTGAGAGGACTAGGCTCCATTAATAATAATACATGCCCCATCATCTTGAGAAAGCATATTAACCACCTGAGTAAACATGTGACCAAATATGAGAGCTTGGAGTGTGGATAAGATAAAAGGCCACTCATTGAAATCCTAAGCCTTCTCAAAATCAATCTTGACAAAAAGGGCCTTTTGATTGGAGAACCAAGCCCATTCCATGCTTTTTAAAAATATAAATGGCATTGTCAAGTATATATTTATGATGGATAATCCATGTATGCTCTCTTATAACAATTAAAGGAAGGACATGCTTAAGTCTAAGAGACAATTGATTATAATTATCTTATAAGAAACATTCATAAGATTAATTGGTCTCTAGTTAGTAATAACCTTAGGATCACCAACCTTGGGAATAAACTTGATGTTACCTTTATTTATAAGAGGTCTTGATGAGTTCATCAACATAAATTCATAATAAACCTTGTAAAGATATTGATCCACAATATCCCAAAAGGTCTGACATAACTCACAAGGGAAATCATTAGTCCTTAGGGCTTTATCAGTAGTCATCTATATAGCTATTTTTTGAAGATCATTAAGGGTAAGAGGCCTATCACAAGCAACTTGTTGAGCATCAAAAATATTACAAGCGATAGCTTGAAGGCACTAGGGGAGAGATGCTTTGTGCTCAAAATAATTGGGCTAATTGAGAAAATACCGTGGTAATGATAAACAAAAGCTTACATAATGTTAGGAGTTTGGTAATCCTGTCACATCCTACCTTGACAACCTTGATTCTATCATTAACCTTTCTAGAGTGAAGGAGAGAAAAAATTTCTTGGTGACTTTGTCCCCAATTTTCAACGAATGCATTTGAGTTCAAAATTAAACTCCTTTGGCCTTTTATGTCTCCTCTAATTTCAGCTTGTGCCACCAAAGAGCTTCTTGGATTCTTAAATGCACATTAAAAGGTAAGGTCTCAAGCTCATTTGAAACTTAAAGGTATTCACAGTTTGTAACATTATGAAGATCTTGGTGAATGATGGAAGCTTGCTTACCATAAACATAGAGAAAGGTGGTAGTGTATAAGAGAGTATCAACCCACCATTGAATCTATCAAGTGTCCATAGTGGGCCTGGGAACCAAATTCTAAATTATGACAATATGCCTAATAGTTGTCTCATGCTTAAGATGAGCAGTGTTGAGATAGAACTGGGTTTTTTTAGACTTCGTTTGAGGGTTAACCCACTAAATATTAAATTAGATAAGATGATGATCCAATAAGAAAGTGTTAGAGAGCACAAAAAATGACCTATCATAAGCATGAGCAAAAAATGAGAGTTCTTGTTCAACCAATAGAGCACAGTCCAAATGTTTAAGAATTCTATCCTCTCCTTGTCAAAAATTGGACCATGTAAACTAGGGAAAGTCTAAATATTTCTTTGAGTGGTGGTTTTTATCAAATACCCAAATTTTATTACACATGTAAATCCATGCCTCCCATTCCCCATCACACTAGTGCATGGGAAGATGGCCATCCCTATCTTTAGGAGATTCAACCATGTTAAAATCTCTACAAAGGATCCGATGAGTATCTGGACGAGATTATACCAACCATCTCCTTAAGAGCGTCTATTCCACAACATCATTAGAGGCATACAAATTAACCAACCTGATGATATGATTATCAAAATCAAACAGAGTCCGAAGACCATACTATTATAAAATAGCTTTAATAAATTATGGTCCATTCAAGTTCCAAGATATACATATAGACACAAGTCCCTTCAATATTTTATAATTCAATATACTAACTCTATGGCTTTGGAACTATTCAAGAGTTGTGTTGTATTTATAAAATCCTTTAAACTTATAATAAATTAAAAAATTAATAGGATATTCAACACCTAATAGTGATTTTTTAAGCATAAAATAATCGCACAAATATGATTTGAGAGAATACAAACCTTTTAGATCCAAAATCCCAATAAATAGTACCAAACATTAATGAAATAATTAATTTGAATAATAATCTCACTATAGTATATTAAGGTTTCTCTAGTGTTAATTTCCATAAACAAATCATGCATTGTGTCAAGAAAAAGTTCATATATCAAACTAATAGTGAAAAAAGTGATGAACTTATGGTAAATATTTTTACAACTATAAGTAGTGAGCCCTAACATTCACCCTTACCATAATATTTCAATAAATACATTTGGGTTGAGAAACAATACATCATTACATTATTAGCCTCTATGGTGCATAATTTAATAATTGGCAATTATCATACTTATCATAAAATATAGTTTTTGTTCTCGATAAAACTTTAGTTATTACCTTATTCGTTACATATAATTTATAAAATACAACATTATGGATGATTTATTCAAGATGGTACATTCCATGGTTACTTTTTTCAAAATTTTGAGGATTTTAATGCAACAATTTATTCAATAAATCTTCAATTAAAAAAAAAAAAAACAATATATTCAGTAGTCCCATAAGCAAGTGAATGGGAAAAAGGATCCGGTGAAGTGGCTTACCACATAACAATGGCAGTCCAAAGAATTGTCATGATTTTCATTTTCCAATTGTTATATCGAAAGGCATGACCATTAGTTGGCTTTGGGATGGCTTTTTAGTTATGATTTTATTCTTCAAGATGATCTTGCAGAATGACATACCGAGAATAGATAAATTTTAATGGGTATGCTCAGGCACTTAACTATGAGTTTAGTTAAAACAAGTATCCTTGGCCAAGTTACCATAACAATAATAATGTAGCATGGTAGAAAATGATTGCTAAAAGTTTTAGGGTCTTAGTTAGGGGAGTTCAATATTATTAACTATTTTTGTTTTTTAAATTTGGCTTAAACAACAAAAGCTCAAATATCAAGGCACAAATAATTAAATTTTATCCTATCATATTTTAGTTTCATCCAATACTACTAAATAATGGCTAAAATAGAGGTATTTATTTATTTTATGATAGTTTTCCATTCTTACATTGTCTCTCTTAAAGCTAGGGTGATTATGGTTAAATAAATAACATTTTGAGGACGTTTTGATGTGAAAGAAGATTGAAAACATCAATATACCTTAAGTAGAAAGCTTGTATAATACTTCTCAATACAAACACATGTTTAATTATAATTTACATAATTAAGGACTATTTCAAATAATTTGGATTTATTTATAGTCCAATTGAAAAACAAATATCAATAATATGTCTACTTTATTCAAAAATTTATAATTATAAATTATTTCCAATATAATAAATGAGGAATAGATCCAAATTATTACCATACTCTCTGTGTACAAATTGTACAAGACCAAAAATTATTCATTTTCAAAAATTATCTCCCATCCAATTTAGGGACATAAGTCTAGATTATCTGAAATAGTTAAATTCTCCCCCATGATAAAATTAGTAATAAGGGTGATTTATAAAATATTACATAGACACCTTAAAACCTTTAGCTTTTGTATATTAGACCTATTTGTCTAAGCATAATGAGAATTCTACATTTATGTGCAATTTTTTTTTCATCTCTAAAAAATTGAACAATGTTTTATAAGTCTGAGTTCATTTGTCTTAAACTTTCACCTTATTCTACTCAACCATTGGAGGTCAATATCATTAGTTTGAAGTAAAAATTATATTATCTTGGTCATCAATATCTTTCAATCACTTATTGTATATTTTTTCCTTCTATTAATGAGCACTCACTAGTGATACTTTGCTATGCACTTTCTATTTATCGAATCATCACATTGTTTGTGTGCTAAGAGCTGAAAATGTTTAAATATATTTTGGTAAGCATGCCATAACCAAATAAATTAAAGAATACCTGTTTAAACAATTATTGTGACAAAAAAACAATAGAAAGGTCATAATTTGTAGCTAACATAGGGAGTTATCTATAATTAATGTTGGCAATACATGTCTAAGGGCCAATGAACAACAAAGATTTGGTCAATATTTCATAAAATAAAACTAAAAAATAGGAGGTGCATTATATCTCCCTTACCTTCTAAAATCATCCTCGTTAATGTGAAAAACACTCATCATAAGATTCCTGTGGTAAAAATTAAACACTTTTTTCATACAACTTAGAGTAAAATTGATATTTTCAAATATTTTGTCATTTATATTTTCATAGTCGATATAAATTTTATAAATTGGGACAAAATTTAGTATTCCATAAGGTAATTTCAACAAATTTTCCCATAGCTTACTAGTTTCACTCAATTTTCACATGAAATGTTGTTATATTTCTCTAAACAAATCAAGGATTTTTATTATGGAACACTTGATTTTGATATGAAGGGCATGTTATTTCTTTATTTTACCATAAAATAATTTTTAAATAGAAAATTTATTATAATTAACACACTTTTTTTATAAATTTTCACTTCATAATAAAGGCCATTAGAATATATAATTATAATAAAGTTCATTAGAATATAATCTCACAAGAGAAGTTGTTCCAAAACCTATGTTCGAGGTTGTAAGTATATACATGGGCTAGGCTTATCCTACAACTATTTTATCTCTAAAGATCTAGCCTCAAATAAGGTTAATTAAATAGAGCATATGATACTTTATGTTTGTGTAGTGACCAATGGATCTGTAGACCTAATGAGAGTCAAATAGGGATATCAACAATATCATAGTAAGGGGTTCCAAAGCCTTTAGGCTTGTGACACAATAAAAAATATCTAACTAGACCTCTATGTACATAATTAATATTGAAAATAAGTAATGTAATTAGTTGGACAAACAAGGTAAAGTAAACTAAATAGTATGGGTTAGATTAATCAAAATGGGTAAGGTGCCATGGTGGATAAATGGGGTTCTAGGCAACCTTAAATAGATAAATGGAAAGTTCAAGTAATCTTATATCCATAGTAAGTATAGGTGTAGAGGGGACTTATACAAGGACACAAAAATATATTCATCTACTAAACAACATCTATCTACTAAATGAAATCAATGATAGAGCATAAGGTTATAAATACTTACCTTTATTGAGACTCGTCGAGCCTCTATCTCTCCCTTGGCCAATGGTGGTTTATAAGATATATTTTGTGGTGTGAAAGGATTAAAATGGTGGGTAGAATACCTAATAATAGTATCAATTACTTTTCCTATTGGATCTCTAAGAATTTCATAATATAAGTTTTGTTCAAGACAAGATTCTCCTTATGACTCCTCTAAATGTGATCTAGGGAAAATGTGTGAGAGAAAGTAGAGTAGATAAGTGTATGTCACATGCGTATCTATTTGGAATGAAATATGACTTGTATATATAGTGATAAAATACCCAAACCTAAGCTAAACTAATGGATTGGATATGTCAATGCAATTAAGAGGATTTAGCTAACATTGATCTACATCAGCTAACTTGAAGCAATACAAATGATAAAAAGATAAACTCAAAAGTACATCAACCATGTTTATACAATATGATGAGGGAATAAGTGTGAAGTATATGGAATTGTCAGGGGCTGATGTTGTGTGAAATGAGTAAACTAACATGGTTGAGTTAGGTAGGATGGAAGGTGGTAGGTAGGAAAATAAATCCAAGAAAGATGAACTCTAAATAGGAATAATATGATCATTACATAGATATACAAAATATCTCACAACAAACCAAACACCTCCCTATCCATTTCCCAATGCACCATTTCAAGTGTGCACTCAAGTAGATTGATTTATACAAGAGAAAATATCAGTAAATGATAAATTAAAAATATTATGTGTATACATATGCCCCACTCAAAGATCATCACATGTCTTAGTAGTGTAACTTGTTCGAATTCATGTCATAACATGTTGGTAATTTTTCACCATTGGCATATTGCTAAGGAGTTGGTGGGTCATCTTGAATTAGGTCAAGGTGAATGGGCTCATAATGTATTTTTGATAGACCAAAATCTTATTGATATAAATATCAATCAATTTTCAACATTAAACACTATGAAATAGTAATCTAGATTTGGTTAAAATAGTATAATAGTGATAAAGGTTTGATTAGTAATGAGTAAACACTATGAAATAGTAATCAAGCTTTGGTTAAAATGTATCTATTTATAAAATTACTACTTTGTAATGATTAAAAACTTGTATCGCATTGAAATCAAACTTGGTGGTTGGATAGGAAATAGGAAAAATTCAGTTAAATTGAAATATGAGAAATTTTCTTATATAAATATGTAATAGTTTTTAACATATAATGTAAAATGATATGTTATTGTTTGATTTTTTTATAAAAAATCATTATAGATGTGAAAATTCACTTAGATATTTGATTTTATTGACGTTCATAAACCCAAATTGAATATTTTTTCTTAAAATATAAACTAAAATTATAATGATATTTGTTTGAATTTAAAGAAAAATCACAAATGTGAAAATTTATGTATATGTTTGATTGTAGTTTCCTTCCTAAAATATCATATGGTTTTTGTATTTAATTTATTATGTTGTAATGAGTAAACACTATAAAATAGTAACAAATCTTTGATAAAAATTGTATCTCTTTTTAAAATTACCATTTCATAATGAGTAAAATTTACATCTCATTGAAATCAAACTTGGTTGTTGGCTAGGAACTGAGAAAAAAAAGTTAAACCTAAATGTGATAAGTTTTATTATTTAAATATGTAATAATTTTTTATTAACATATAAAATGGAAAAATATGATATTTTTGTAAATTTTGCAAAAAATAAAAGACATGAAAATTTAAATATTAGGTTAATTGTATTTTATTTCCTAAAAGCTCATACGATAAATATATGAAGTTGAGGAAATTATTATAAAAATGCAGACTTCAACTCTTATAATTAAAGATAAAGAAGTTGTGTAAAATATTGAAAATATCCATACTTCAACTTCAACTCTTTAATACGAAGATAAGGAAGTTGAGGATAATATTTTAAATATGTGGACTTCAACTTCAACTCTTATAATTGGAAGGAAGTTGAGGACCATATTATAATATGTATATTTAAACCTTTCTAATTGTATGAAGTTGAGGACAATATTGTAAACATGTAGACTTCAACAATTATAATTTTAATAAAGAAAATTTTAATCTTAGACATGAATGGAGTTCTTGTAATTGTATAAAAAAAACCTTCTAATCTTAAAAAAGAATGGATTTCTTATTCTTTGTAAGTATAGACCAATATGTAAGGATTATTTAATCTACAAAGGGCTTGGAGTAGTGAAATTTATTCAAAAATATATTTATATGTTTCATTTGGTAATATGGTCCATGATGTAAAAACATAACCTGAACACATCAACTGAAGATTTGAATAAGGATTTAGATAATTTTTTCACATTTTTTTAATGGTTTAAAGGCAATTGTTTTAATATATATAAAAAAGGTCTAATGAACAATAAAAAAATATCTTAAACCTATTAAGAGGGTTTATAAAAAGTAAGGTTTATAAAGAAAATCCAAGTATTTGGGATGATAAAAATATAATAATTGTTGACCACTCTATCCAAAAGTGTATATATTGTGATGCTAATAATAATTTTTATATCCAAGTATTTGGGATGATAAAAATAATATAATTGTTGAAAACTCTATCCAAAAGTGTATATATGGTGATGCTCATAATAATTGGATAGTTAGTTGCAAAGAGAACAAAATGTTTAAATAACTACATAGTAAAGCCTCATAAGCCTTTGAAGTAGACTATACTATTTTAATGTTATTAACATTTGTGTGTTTCAAATTTATGTAAAATATTTAATGTTTGATATGTATTATAATATTTATGTTTTATACATTTAAATATTTATAGAAAAGTTTCATAATCTTTTGAAATACACTCTATTATTTCAAAGTTATTAAATTTTGTGTATTTGCTCATTATTTTAATATAAAACTAGAAAAATACTAATAATTATACTTGACATTTACAAATATGGAGAAGGAAACCAATAAAATTAGAAAACTGCTTATTATTATTCTCAATGAGTTATTAGTTTTCTATGAAAGATCCAAAAGATGAAAATTTATGAAAAGACCTCTAGATTATTTAATTTGTAACACGACATATTATTTACATCATAGTTCAAAGGGGATACATGATGAATATCTTGGGACATTTACAAATGTATGTTTATGGTAATCAATTGATTAAGAACACCTCCATGAGTTATTTAATTATTATATTAAGTTCAAAATTGGTAAGCTCAAGTTTATTTGGGGTCAAACTCGGTGTGTAAACAACATGGCTGTGATAACTTTAGGGAAGTATTAAAAAAGTAAACACAATATAGAAGTGATAAACACACTCAACAAGGATCAAATAGTCATGTCATTACCATAGTGATAAATCTCACATACATAAACTAGATATTTATCACAAATAACTTATTACAATGAAGAAATCCCTCCACACATATCCTTTATAAAATGCACTCTAAGAGTGTCAATAAATATGAGAGTGAGAGAGGTTTCCATAGTATAATGATAATAAAATGTGCACATCCCATGTGGGCTAGACATCCCAATGTGGGAATGTCAGTTTAATGTGCACTTCTCATGTTCAAACCATTTACATACTATTAATCCCTTAATAAAACACAACTTAAAAAAAGATTAAATTACTTGAAAACCCTCCCTTATGTGAAGGTTAGTGACATAAAACGTACAACATAAATGCATAGTGGAATAATAAGTGTCCATATGGAAACCAATCTATCTTTCTAGTATACATGGATGTCAAGTTATTGTAACCACCAAGTTAAATAGGAACTAGTACTCTATACGAGGCTCACTCAAATAAAAAATAATGATAAAGAAGACACAATGAAAGTAGAAGGAGAACTTATTCTATAAGGTGTCCCAAGAAGCATGACTTAAAGACTCAACACAATGTTGAAGTAGGTTCACTAGATGAAACAAAGGCCATCAAATACAAATGCACTCAATGGACTCAAAATTCATAAAATAGCTCAAAGATGCATGAGTGGTCTAGATCCACTACTCAATTAAGAAAACAACTAACATTATATTCACCATAATAGATCTTATAAAAAGAGTCTATTAGAGCTATTAAAAGTGAAAAAATATTCACTAAAATGAATTTGATATACTTCCAAAAGATGCAGTGTACAAACGGTTAGAAAGGATCATGACAAAAAAAGAAGCATGATCCACACCACACCCCCATAATGTTGACTAGGTGGAGTGACATAAAAAATTATGTATGAGTGGTCTAAATCTACTACTCATATATTGATAAGTTGATAAAGTATGCTCTATAATAACTCCATATCATACTTAAAGATATTATCAAACTATTGAAGATGCCAAGATGACATTAGGATTCACCAGAATAACTACACTTCAAGCTATAGGAGACTATCAACTATTAAATTTTTTATGAAGATATAGATTAATGATCTCTTAATAATATGGACCTGGTAATGGTGGGAGAGTCAAACAACTAAAACAATGAAAATATGCCTAGAGTAGAGCATATATGAATGAAGGTAGAAAAATATGAATCAACAAACCCCCATAACACTTTATAACTCATTGTGATTATAAAATAATCCCCAAAACAATAAATTCAGGATGACACAAGAAATTCCAAAATGTTGTCAATTTGTAGAAGACACCTTAAAAAATCAAGATGGTTACTTAAAATAATGGAGTAGTGGGTGGAAAAGGAAGCTGGATAGTTAAGGAACCACATTGGTAAAATCCTCCCAAAGAACATTGATGACACTGACAAAAGTGATCTAAAATCCATTTCAAATTAATATAGACGGTGGATGATAATAATTGCATATGAGTACATGTGAATTGCATAACAAAAAAATGCAAGGAAACATAAAAAAAGTGTTAGGATGATCAAGACTAATAACTATAATCTTAGATTTTTGAGGTCTAAGTTAAGGCGCAGCAAAACTCATATGTAGCTCTATGATCAAATGATCAAAGTGAAGAATGTCTACAAAATACAATGTGGGCCCATAAGAGGTATAATGGACTACCAAAAACACAAGTGGCATAAAAAATATACTAAAAAATTATGGGACATTAGGCTTGACCTTAAAAGTATTTAAAAGTATACAAATACAATGAGAACAAGTGAAATAAAGTGTTTTTATGAGGGGATCTAACCACCTATCATATCAGATGTCATTTTTTGATCTTCAACACTCAAAATAATTGAACAAGGATATAGGTTGTAGGGGTTTTAGGGTGGTATCCCCATTATTGTCAAAGGGCAACTCCCCTTGTGGGGTCTAAGGGAAGATCCCTTGGTTTTATCCCTATCGTGGTACATAGTGGGGTCATGGGGAAATGTCCCCAATGACAAATGGAATTTAAAGTTTGCATGGGCTTTGGAATGGAAAAAAATACCCAACATTTCCTAAGAAAAATCTGTAGAATGGACATTAATTACTATTGAAAATACGTCTGTGAGAATAATAAGTGGAAAACGAGTGACCTCCAAGAATGAAGGTAAGATCAAGAAATATGTTTATTTTTATTATGAGGGGGTCTAACCTCTTACCAGACCAGACCCCGGCCTTCATCTTTGACTATTAAGATAGAAGGCATGTAAAAAATAATAAGTGTACTCCTCTTTTAAAATTTCCCACTTTATAATTTTGTATCACTTGAAAAATAATCCTCTCTTTTTAAAATAATCAGGTCTTTTAAATAAATTCCCCCACTTTAAATTTTTTTTCATCATATTGAATGACCCCTCCAAGTTTAATAATATCACCACTTTAAAAATATACCATCCTTAAATAAAATCCTACCATTTTAATTAAAAAAGCATCCACCAAAAAAATGGATAATATACCCCTAAGTGGATGGAGTCCACATGGTGAAAAAAAAAACAAAAGGTATACATTGGTAATCACATACCATGTAATTGAAGTTGAGAGCAAGGTGAAACACATATCACTAATTGATAATGCCAACACCATATAAGCAAGATTCTAATCCTCAAAATAAGCACACTCAACAAACAAACTATTTTTTACAAGTAACTTATTACAAACATGGAGTTCTCTCCACTTCTCCTTTACAAAATGCTCTCCAAGAGTGTCAATAAATATGAGAGTGTGAGAGGTACCCATGTGGGTATGTCAACATAATGTGAACATAAATAATTATGTTTTCATAGTGGATATGTCAACACAATGTGCATATACCCATTTTGTAAAAGGCCCACCCATGTGCAACCCATAGGTAGGATTAATCACAATATTAGGATCTAATTACTAGTGCACATAATTAGGATCATAAACATAGCTTAGCCTAAATTAGTGAGAAACAAATGTGAATTCTCCAACACCCTCTCTTAAGCTATAGTTAGTGAGAGAAAACAACACAAATGGGTTTCAACTACTAGGTATGCTAAGGTGCCCACGTAAAAACAAAAAAATAAGAAAGGACTTCATATGAAATCCCTTAAGGATAAATTCCTTCACCCCCAACATAGATCACATTTGTATATCTTATGTATATGTAAGGAACCACCTTCATGTATGTAATATAGTCCCATGTAAAAAATACATGCGTATTTCCCATAGGAATAACCTCTAACTAATGTATGTGATAATTCAACAATATCCCAAATTGATATGCCAAATGTTACATAAAATAAAATTGAAGTATATGAAACATCATGACATGAATAAGTTATACCAGAAATGTGAGAGAATGTGTTAGGAGTATTAAAATAATCACCAACAAAATCATCCATCGATAGATTAGAAGATTCCCCCTTGGGCATAGGATGAACATGAACAACATTAAAGTGTGGGGGTACCTTATCCATGTCACCACCAAAGAACAAATCTGTAATAGGAAAAAAAATAAGAGGTGGTAGAGGTGCCTCATCTAAGTCACCCATAATAAAAGGTGGAGGTGTATCATCTAGGTCATCCAAAATAAATGGCAGAGGTTTCTCATCCTCAAAAAACATGTCCTCACAAACAAAGGAAGGAGAAGGAGGAGGAGTTGAAGGCAAAATTTCCTCATAAAAATCGTTATCAATAATCAAATCCTCATTTAGAGGAGTAGGTGATGAAAGAATGTCAACTATGTCAACAAAAAATAAATCTTCACTAATAAAAGAATGAGGATAGAAAACACCACATCCAAATCACTGTCAAGAATTAAATCTTCTCAAATAGGAGAATACGGTGGAGGAAAAACAATAATGTCACCAAAAAAAGAATCCTTACTAAGAGAGGTAAGAGAAGGAATTGAAAAAAGTGAAGGTGAAGTGACCTCCCCAAACAAAGCTGCAACAGTGTCCCAAGCCTCCTTAGGTGATGTGGCATGCAAAATATGAGATTTTAAGTTGTCTAAAACATGGAGGTGAATGAACCAAATATCTTTATCTTTTATAGAATCAATCCAAGAAATATATTCATCTCAATAAAAATAAAAAAGTTTCCAAGAATAATTTTCCATAAATTATGCATCAAGAAATACAGATTCATCTTCACCTTCCATGTGTTATAGTTGGAGGTGTTGAGGGATTCAAAGAATGAGGTATCCATTTTCAAAATAAGGAGTCAAGGAGGAGAATCAATAACCCCCAAAAAATAATAATTCCCTCTATTTCAAAGGTCTAGAAGAAGAAATACACTCAATACAAAGTTTTATCTTTCAACAAAAGATCTAGTTTCCTTTCAAAAAAGGTAAATGTGACAAATTCATAAAGTTCCTCCAAAATATGACATAAATGGGAAAATATATATGTTGGGTAACATCTAAAAATGCATCCAAAAGTACAATGAAGTGAAAATAACACAAGGCACTCTAAAAAAACAAGACATCCATTACTACCAAAAATGCATCTGTATTCGAAATGTGATGAGAAGAGTAAGAAAAAGTTCATTTACCTATAAAGAAGTTTAACCTCTTTCAAAAACAAACCTCACCCTATATCTTTGACAAATGATTGTGAATACCAAAATAATAAATGTGCTCCTTTTAAAAAATTCCCACCTACAAAAATGTCTCCCATTTAAATGACCACTTTATAAAATATGCCACCAAATTAAAAAAAGGTTTTTCCCTCAAAATTAAATCATCTCCACTTTATAAATGACCACCACATAAATTAATGCAAAAAAAAAAAAAGAGAAAACATGTCATAATAAATTAACATGCATGTAATATACCAATGGGTTAAAGCTAGACAACAATAATATTAAAACCACAATACATTTATAAATACTTGATGAAATTTAAAACCATAAAATGTTAAGAAAATTGGAAAGTGAGAAGCTCATAATCCATAAATTTTTTCATGATATTACTTCTAAATAAGAATCAATTTATCAAAATACAAAATAATTTTGTATATGACATTAAAAACCAAAATAATGCAAACTATGTGGAAGACAATATTGAAAGCTATTGGTTGTGTAAATCATGACAAACCATGATAATAAATTATTTGGACACTATACCCTATATTTGATCAATCAAGAAACAAATCTTGGGAGTAACACTTAGGTTGATCCTGTAGTAGAAAATTACAAAATAACCAACCCTAATCCACTATACAGTCTTGCAAAAATAATATCATACATTTAAAAAACATAAGAAATAAACTAATCTAAGTTAGCAAGATCATGGAGAAATTTTAAAAGAGTATGGGAAAGAAGCTATGGCTAAATGGATTTTAAGAAAAAATCTATTCTCTAATATCATATATGAGTTTTAAAAATAGGAGGGACATTACTACCCCTTGCATTTTAAAACCATTATCAAGAATGTAATGCTATGAATACCATGATTCTTAAGGTAAACATTTACACACTTGTTCTCTCAATGTCTTAAAAATAATGATATTTTCATATAGATTTCCATTTCAACTCAAATAGTGAATTTAAATTATCCAAGTTAAGTAAATAGTTAACTTATAAATGATATATCAATAAATACTTGAGTAATCTTTTTCCCATGGCTTACTAACTTCACTCATTTAAAAAAAAAAAGGGTGATTATATTTATCTAACACAATCAAACATTTTGATAATGAAACATGGGATTTCATTAATAGAGAGAGGTCATTTCTCCATTTGAGCATTTAAGGTAATTTTTTTCTGAAAATAATCACACACGTTTAACCAAGATTCATAACATAATCAAAACCAATTATTATACAATCTCATTAGAGAACCTATTTTCATGAACCATTTTAAAATATCGTATACTCAAAAAGAACCATAAATTATGTTAAATCCTTCCAAGATAGTTTTATGACACCATAATACATAAAAATAATTAGTAAAAAAAAAACACATACATCATACCACAATCAATAAATTTATGCCAGGTGGTACATCAAATCCAACTAGAGTTATAAAATTAAGAAATTACTAGGAGTCAAGTCACTGTGACACACTATCACAAGGTCAAATATGAGAATAAATAATAAGGTATGTATTTGAATTATGAGATCCAAATCATGTCTCAAGATAATGTTATGTAATTTCAATAAAACATGTCATAAATGGAAGAATAATATCTACATATATATTTGTGAACATATAAATAAAAAATTCATTTCCAACCCCTTATTATTCTTATAATAGATATATAAGAAATACATAGTTATATAAATGACTATTGAACTAGTATGTAATCACACTATAATGTAAATACATAAACATGTATATATAAATGAGGTATTTAAAAAAATCACAAATAAATAAGAAACATTAAATTTTTAAACATAAAATATTCATGTACAACATTTTTAATTTATACTCTTATCACCTGCATACTAATGGCACACATCAACATGTCTATACAATATAAAATACAATAATGAAATTTATGCATAAAAAATAAGGTTTACCTACATTTGAGCTGTGCAATAGTCACATGATCTAGGGTGAATATATCTCAATAAGAGAACTAAAAATATCTCCAAAGATTGAGCCCTAGAGATTGATCCCTCAACTAATTGTTTATTTCACAAGGAAATTTAATATATGGTTATCAAGAATTAAGCCAACGTTTGGTAGTCAACCATACATTTAGTAAAAAAAATCACCATAAAGGTACAAGGAACAAGTGTCTCTAAGGAAAGTATTCTTGGCTAAGTTAACATAACAATCATAATATAACATGGTCGAAAATGATTGCTAAAGTTTTAAGGTCTTAGTTAGGGAAGTCCAAGATTTTAACTTTTGTTTTTTAGTTCTTTAAATTTGGCTTAAACAACAAAATATCAAATATCAAAGCATAAATAAATAAATTTTACATCCTATCATATTTTACTTTCACCTAATACTATGTGAATAGTTAAAATAAAGTTATTTATTTATTTATTTTTTATATTTTTCACTTTAAAATTATCCTTTTTAAAATTATGATGACTCATAATTAAATAAATATCATTTTGAAGACATGTTGATGTGAAACACGATTGAATATATCACTATAGTTTAAATAAAAGGTTTATATAATCCTTCACAATACAAACACATGTTTAATTATAATTTAAATAATTCTCCCCCATGATAAAATTGGTAGTAGAAATGACTTATAAAATGTCACATAAACACTTTAAAATGGACCTTTAACCTTTTTATGTTAGACTTATTTGTCTACACATAATGAGAATTCTACATTTTTGTACAATATTATTATTATTATTATTATTATTATTTTTATCTCTCAAAACTTGAATAATCCTTTATAAGTTTGAGTTCATTTGTCTCAAAATTCCACCTTATATTCCTTAACCATTGGAGGTCGATAAGACATTAGTTTTAAGGATAAATTATATTCTCGTGATCATAAATATCCTTTAATCACTTATTATATATTCTATCATTCGATTAATGATCACTAATTGGTGATACTTTATTATGAACTTTCTATTTATCGAATCATCAAATTGTTTGTGTGCTAAGAGCTGAAAATGTTTAAGTGTGTTTTGGTAAGCATTCCATAACCAAAGAAGTTAAAGAAGACCTATTCAAACAATTATTGTGACAAAAATACAATAGAAAGGTCACGATTTGTAGCTGACATGGGGAGTTATATGTAATTCAAGTTCATAATATGTGCATAAGGGCCAAATATTTCATAGAATAAAAATACAAAATAGGAGTTGTATTATATCTCCCTTACCTTCTAAAATCATCCTCATCAATGTGAAAACCAATGATCATATGATTCTTGAGGTAAAAAATAAACACTTGTTTCATACAACTTAGAGAAAAAGTGATATTTTCAAATATTTTGTCATTTATATTTTTATAGTGGAACCAAATTTTATAAATTGGGATAAAATTTAGTATTCCATAAGGTGTTTCAACAACTTTTCCCATGGCTTACTAGTTTCACTCAATTTTCATATTAAAAGTGGTTATATTTCTCTAAACAAATCAAGGATTTTTATTATGGAACACGTAATTTTAATATGACGGATAGGTTATTTATTTATTTATTTTACCATAAAATAATTTTTTAGAGAAACTTTATTATAATTATCAGACTCTTTAATAAATGTTGACTTCATAATAAAGGTCATTAGAATATAATCTCACAAGAGGAGTTGTTTCAAAACCTATGCTCAAGGTAGTATGTGTATACATGGGCCAATATTATCCCACAACTATTTTATCTCTAAAGATCTAGCCTCAAATAAGGCTAATAAAATAGAGCACATGATACTTTATGTTTCTCTAGTGACCGATAAATCTATAGACCTAAAAAGAGTGGGACCTATATCAATTATATCATAGTAAGGGGTTCCAAAGCCTTTAGGCCTATGACATAATGATAAAGATCTAATTAGAACTCTATGCACATAATAAATATTGAAAATAAGTAATGTAAGTAGTTAGATAAACAAGGTAAAGTAAACTAAATGTTAAGGGTTAGATTATTCAAAATGGGTAAGGTGCCATGGTTGATAAATGGGGTTCTACGCAACCTTAAATGGATAAATGAAAAGTGCAAGTAATCCTATATCCACACTAAGTGTAAGTTTAGACGTGACTTAGACAAGGACACACAAACATATTCATATAGTAAGCAACATTTATCTACTAAATGAAATCAATGAAAGAGCATAAGGTTATAAATACTTAACTTGATCCTTATGACCCATCAAGCCTCTATATCTCCCTTGGGCAATGGTGATTTATAAGATATTTTTATCGTTTTGAAGGCCTAAAATGGTTGGAAAAATAACTAAGAATAGTCCTAATGAATTTTATTGGATCTCCCAGACTTTCACAATATAAATTTCCTTCAAGACAAGCTTTTACCTATGACTCCTCCAAATGTGATCTAGGGAAAATGTGTGAGTGAAAGTAGAGAAGATAAGTGCATGATGTGTGTGTATCTATTTGGAATGAATTATGACTTGTATATATATTGATAAAATACCCAAACCTCAGCTAAGCTAATGGATTGACTAGGTCATTGTAGTTAAGAGGATTTTGCTAACATCGATCTACATCAGCCAGGATGAAGTAGTACAAATGCTAAAAATATAAAATTAAAACTAAATCAACCATGTTTATACAATATGATGATGGAATAAGTGTAAGTTAGATGGAATCATCAAGGGCCAATATCATGTGAAATGAGTGAATTGATGTGGTTGAGTGAAGTAGGATGGAAGGTGGTAGGTAGGAAGGTAAATCTAAGAAAGTTAAACTATAGATATGAATGATATGATCATGATATAAATATACAAAATATCTCATAACAAACTGAATTCCTCCTTATGCATTTCCTAATGCACCATTTTAGGTGTGTACTCAAATATATTGAAGCTTGATAGGTTTCTATAAGAGAATTCATATCCCAACTTATTAGAGGGTTTTCACCTTTAATATATTTCTAAGGAGTTGGTGGGTTCATCATGAATTGGGTTAGGGTGGCTCGTGGTTTCGAGATCCCATAGAAAATGCTTCTCTCATGCCTTAGGTATTGGCCACAACTCATATCCATCCTATCATTCTACCCAATGTTTATCTCTGGACCTTGTTTCCCAATATTTTTAACTTTTCAAACTATGTCTTATGAATTTTTTTGGTACAATCTAAATTGGTAGCTTCCATTCATAGTCTTGCTATGTATTCTACACAAGGAGTATTTTCATGGCTTTTCCTACTTCTCATTATTAGTAAGGGATAATGCTTTGGGAAATAACATAACAACATAATAATTGAACCCACTAAAATGTAGAAAACAAGGTAAATAAAATTTAAATATGTATCTTCACTTACCTTGTAATAGAGTATTTTATATGTGACATATGATAGAAGGTGCCCATTATGTTGAACATGAGGCTAAAATGAAAAATAAGATAAAAATCCATTTTTTGTAAAAATATCCTGTTAGCACCTAAATATTTTCCATATCACTAAGATTCCAATGATTATTTTAGTTCATTAAAATGACCTACATAAAATAGGATATGGGAAAAAATAAATATGTCGATAAATAATTGAAGGTTGATTTTTTTTTTTAAATTTTACTATAAAAGGGTGAAAAACTATTCATTTGTGCATTTTACATTATAGGAAATTAGAGCTCTATGTATTTATATTTATCACTTTGATATATCTGGCTCATGAATGAGGAGACAAAAATGTTGGTGGATGCATTTTTGTTGTGATTAGAGTTGTACCTATGGTATGTAACACATTAATTATCCATGTTTAGCATAATGGAATAAAATGAATTAGTGTAGGAAATCTAGGCACTGGGGAAAATTATTGTAATGAAAATTTCCCCAAAAATAATATAAATAAATTAAAAAATAGGATGGGAAACGATTAGGTGATGAAAAATCAAAAAATAGGCTAAGGGAATTTATTCTGGCCAAGGGAAAAATTATTACATTCTCTAAACTAGACTGATGTAGTTGGGAGATAAAATGAAATTTACTTGGTCGATACAGTAATGGTAGGTCAATGTGGTTGGTCAAATATATCAATCATGCTATATGACATAGTTGATATAGTAATAAATTTTATATATTGGCTGATGTCGTACATCATGGTTAATGACACAAGGAAATTAACTAGGTTGATGTAGTTTTGCAAGTGGCCAATGGTGTAGTAAGGGATAATTAGCATTGCCAATATAATAGTTTATGTCTGATGTACTAAGATATATATCTAGCTGGTGTAGTTTACCATGGATGATATAGTAGAAAAATTAGATATAGATGATGTAGTCTAGTGCCTTGCAGATATAATAAAAAATGATAAAAGTATACAAATTTGTCTAATTTTTAATGATTTTAAGCATTTATTTCATACTTTGGGATGTAAAAATATTTTTAAATCTATTTCTTGGCATTTTGTGAAGGTAGCAAAGGTTATAGAGGTGACAAGATGTGATTTGGCTACTTTATTTATTATATATATTATAAGTATATGATCATGTGTAATTGATTGTACTAGTTTTAAGTGATATAATATAGATGCATCAAATTAACTTGAGCATAGAGATAGCATCCATGTTTCTAGTAGCATGGGAAAAGCTAACCTATACATCCATATGGGTGGTGGATGGGGACACCATAGGGTAGTCATCACCTTAGAGGATGTACATGCTATAATGAGATTGTCTATAATGGGCACACAAGTGGTGTACAATACCTATAGAGTGTTGATGATAAGAGATCCTTAGTATAGTGGGAGATAGGTTTTGACAAGTACGACCAACATGGGTTATTCATATGACGATTTCATGTTTATATAGAAGGCATTCTAAAAATATTAAAGGCCTTGATGTGAATTATGACAACACATATGATATGTCATAAGTATGATGGGGCAATTAGATTGTACATTATAGATTGGTGTCATTTAATTCTAGATCTAGACATGTGATATGATTTGGGATCTATTATCTAGGTGTAATTGATGCATAATTTCTAAGGGATTCTAAGTAGAGGTTAGTAGACTAGGGACTAATTGTAATTTTTGGTTGTTGGATTCATGATAGGTTCCTAATGTATATACTAGTAAGGTTACCTCATTTAATTGATGATGTTCTCCTATGAGTGAGGAGATGGAGATAAGATCATGTTATGAAAGGAGTTCCTCATGTTTTAGAGTTAAAAATCATATGGAGGGACCAGATCATCTAGATACCATATTGGGGTATAATGGATGTATGGCCATCGATTCCAACCACCATATAGGCATAGAGGCAAACGAGGATAATGGGGCACTACCCCTAATTGGTAGAGCCTCATCTATGTGATCGTGTTCTTGGGTAGTTTGGACTAGAACTTACAACACTCTTTTGGTTGTCTCAACATTTTGGGCCTACTATGTTAGAGAGTGGTAGAGTATTAGAGGGATGGGAGCACCAACTGATGTTCTCATGGTGCATCCTCATTGACTAGGGGTGGTGATAGTATGACATATATGGAAATAGGTAGAATAGGGGAATGGAAAAGGTGGGTAGTTAGTGGTAGTGATAATAATAAGGAGATCTTATTTCATGTTGTTAGATAACTAGATGATATAATAATAGGCATGTAGAGAGGCTCATCATACTATTATCACACATATTTTTCACCCATATTTGTGTTGTAGCATGGTATGCATAAATATAATGATACAATGGGATCACCTTCAAGTTGTAGGACCTTGGTGAATTGAGGTGAACCTCTAGAGAAGGCCATCTTCCTTTAACTAAGTTTGGTGAAACTGATAAATTACTAGTTTTTGTGGTAATTCTACTTCTTAGTGATCTTGCTTCTAAACTAGGGTTTGACTATGAGAAAAGAGTTTTTAGAAATGAATTTACAAAATAGGAATTGCCAAATATTTATAGTGGATTTTAATGCTTGATTTGTATGAATATAACACAAAAATAATTATATTGAAATTTATTGGAGCACAAACTCATGCAAATATGAAACCAAAGGTAATATTGGGTATTTCTCTTATAAGGAACAAGATTCTTTATTTTTATCAAACAATCTCTTGAAAGGGAAAAATGATACCATAGATGAAATTTTGTAACTGAAATAAGAATAAAAGCATTCAAAAATTTGATAAATAGCCTCGCATACACAAAGATAACACAAACAAGAAAGACAAAACTTCAATCTATTCTCATTATCTAGGTTATACAACATGTAGATAAATTGTTCAAAATGCAGAATAATTTCTCTAACAACAAAAAGATAAATGGGCTATGCCACAATATCGATATTTATACAAAATAATCTCTTGGAAGATATGTAGTTATAAAAAATTCTATACCCAATTAAAGAGCAAATAAAATCTGAAAACCTCCTGAAAAGGGGTGTGATCTTCAGTTGGAATGGCATCTTTGGTAAGGTAAATGGCTGAAAAAGGGAACATGTAACAAATGGGCATTCCAAAACTATTGGAGGCATGGAGAAAACTTGTTGAATCTTCATGTAACATCCTCATGATCTTTAGTGGAGCTATTATTATCCTCTTCATGCAATCAAATGCCAAAATGAACTCATACTCAAAACAATAGATAGCTTTTAGATATCTTAGGTTATTTTTGAAAAAATTAACTTGTAATTTTTAATTGGGACATTTAAAACTTTTTAAGTCATCTAATTTTGACAATATTAGAAATGAAATTTGCAACATGAGTTTTTGTAGGTTAAATAAATCAAACTTTATCAAAAGGGAAAGTGCAATTTACAAGTTTTGTTTTCACAAATTTTCAACCTATCAAAAAGGAACATGGAAATTACAAGTGGCTCTTTCTCAAAAATAATTGCCAAAATGATAGTTGCAATTTGTAATCTACAACTTTACAATATTTTTTACAATAAAGGAATAAAATATACAAAATGTATTTGATTGAAATAAGTAATCTACAACCATATCCTCCTTGTACTTATTTTCCTGTGTCTTCTCAATATAAGCATAATTTTTTTTGAAGATATCTAGGGCATGATCTCCATTAGGACTAAATGAGTATAGGTTGCCTATTTCACATTATGCATTTATGTCAGAGAGTTCCCTTTATACATCCTTGTATACTTAAATGTCTTTACCCATTTGATCCAGTGCATTATGATACTTGATAAAATTATGGATGGAACTCAAGTTGAAGGTTGTGTCTCATGCTGCCTCTCTTTCTTCCACTACCTTGAACTTGTTTTGAACTTCTTGCACTAAAAAATTTTTGTCCTGATGATCTGTTCCTTCACATGATAGTTTATTAAGTAAATATTTGATGTCATAGATCATACCCATGACCTTATCATGTGTAGCCTTAGCTTTATTAATACTTTCTAATGAGTATTCTTATTCTGAAGTTAGCTTCCCTATCCAATTCCTCATGCTCTACATCATTTTTCAATGTCTTTTTTGTGATGAGGGTGTTAGTCTCAATCATGTCCACAAATTACATCTTTGGGTAGAATAGGTTCAACATTTCTATCTCTTCTTCATATTTTCTCATTGATGTCTTCAAGGTTTTCTGACCATATTTCAACTCTTTTTAGTAGTCCATTACTAACTCAATGACTCTATTTCCATTTCAAATGAGCTCCTCTGCCCATTCCTTTGTATCACTTCTCATGTTTCCAATTTATTTTATTATATCTAGTGTTTCTCTATCAGAGATCTAAAAAATAGATTATGTTAGTTGGGTAGTGAGCATATTGAATTTCTTCTGTACAGTCATCAACTATGAAACCTTATTCTTAAATTTATCCTTTGTGACATTATCACTATCCATGTTTTCAAAAAGAGATTTAATGCTTGATTTAGAATCATGTTTCAATCCTTCTCTTATAGGATGACCAAGCTGAATCTTTGATATTTGGTAATCCCCCACCACTAGATCTTCTTTTTGTTTTTCTGGTGGGGGGACTACAATTTCTATATACTTCTCCCTTGCTAGATCATATAGTATTATTGATATGGTTATAGGATATTCCTTTGATTTATTTAATGCCTCTATAAATCCAAAATCAAGTGTGCTAGGGGACACCATCTATTTTCATTTAATCCCCATTAATTTCACTAACGAACCTAGAGTTGCATCTTATTGTCCTAGCACTGCCAATTATGAATCTATAGCCAAAGTTGTTATAATGGTGGTTATGGTGTCTATTGTTGTATCTTTCACTAATATAGCCACTAAATCTTTTACTAATATTTTGGTAATCTCTTCCCCATCTATGGTTTGAGTGGCCATAGTTCTATCAATGACTTTCTCTATTTCTAACTTCTTTGTGGGATTTGAATTATTATGGAAATAGAAGAAATGGGTGTAGCGGGAATGGATATATATATCAAGGGTGTCGGAGATGGAAGTGATACCAATGGAGAGGTAGGCATAGGGAGTTAAAAAAGGGGAACCTGTGGGAGTGTGGAATCCAGAGCCATGAATGCTTCAATCAAAGTTGTGGGGATACTTAGGGTTGATGAAATGGGAAAGATGATAGGAGGTGAAAATGAAGCAATAGTTATCTTAGTGGTTGGGATGGATAGAGGGATTTTATTCATGATTACTAAATCCATAGCTATGTACTATTGTGTGGTGTTAGTGATTAATAGAGTGGTGGTAGTGATTATGGATGAGATGGAAGGAATTGTGGAAAAGGGGAATGAAATTATGGAAGAGGGAGGAGTTGTGAAAGAGGGGAGTGGAAGTGAAGCATGAGTGTTCAATTATGTTCATTAAACTATTGGACATGGAGTTACTATCATAGGTGAGTTGGTGGAAATAGAGAGGGAAATTTCTTGATATGATGGTGGAGTGAGGACAAGAGGAGGAGGTGTTATAGCTGATGGAATGATAGAGATAGGAGGAGAAACTATGATGGAGACATGAGGAGAAACTATTTGTGCTTTAGGGGTAGTTGTGTCTTTAGCTAAAATTACTATGGGTTGATCTGCTACTATTCCTTGGCTACTAGATTGTCCTCTCTTATCCTTTTGTCTCTATTTTGTCTTATGAGATACCATTAGCTTATCTGCCTATTCTATTTGAGTTGCACTAATAGAACCTTGTGTTGTTGGTGGCACTACCTTCTCTTTGATCTCTTTTAATTTATCACTAATGCTCAAAGTTTTCTTGGTCACTTTGGCCCTTTTATTCCTAAGATAGTTGACTATCCTATTTATTACATTTTTAATCCTATCCATTAATGACAAGGACTCAGGGATAGACCACCTAGATACTAGAAGGGGTTAAGAAAAAATCTTGTTATCATAATAGACCTTGTCTACTAATGATTCATCATTTACCAAGTCCTTGGGTACTAGTGCCATGTTAAAAGCATTGATCTAATTCAAGGTCATCTTGGAATAATCTTTTAGTATCACTTCTTTATCTTGTAGGTCCTCCCAGTAGTCTTCATAATAAGGAACATGGGAATATGTTGTGGTCCCCAATATACTAGTAACACTACCATTTATATCATAGATTGGCCTTACCTCAAGAGATCTCAAGGTCATCTAAGTCATTTCAAATTTTCACACATGGCTTTAGATAAAGAAGGTCATGTATACCTCCCTATACTAATGGGGAAATGGATTCCTACTTTGTGTTTGCTTGATAATAACTTGTGAGTCTCTATAAGTTACCTCACAAATTTAATTAAATCCCATTTATTTCTTACATACCTTGGAAGGGTGTAAGGACAACCACTGAATCCTCCTAATTTGATGTATGAGTATGTGGGTAATTAAATGAAATAGGATCCATAGTTTGTGATCTCTGAAGTAGCAGCATCAGATAATATCTTATTTTCTAGATCTTTATAAAACATGACTATGATGCAGTATAAAAATACATCATTTAACATTCTAAAATGTTGCCTACTTGCCTCAAGGGTGAGGTCAAGGTAATAATTAAAAACCTTGTTTACTTATTCAGCTATTGTATTCAATCCTAGGGAGGTTCTCCCCTTTACTAATATGTACACTAGATATGAAGTCATATAGAACTTATTTATATTTTGGAATTCCATCAATTATTTGTAGATGGATTCACTCATCAGCTATGGCTAGTGGATGTACTACTCATTTTGGTGGATTACCATATGTATTGGTACATCCAATCTTGAAATTTATTGGCATTAGGGTTCCTAGTGACTCTATGTAGGAGTATGATTAAATCAACCACTTTATCCTTAAAGTCTATCCTTTCCAGTGTTTTGGAAATTATTTTAGAGGTAGGCCTAAGGAATTTTAACAATTTTTTATTAAGTACCCTTAGACATCCAGTGTTATTGACCTCATAAAACTTATTCAATGATTTAAGAGTTATATCAAGTAACTTTCATATTCTGGGATTAGGAACACTAAGTCTACAAAGTTAGGGTCTAGGTTTAGAATCCTTTCCCCTTTGTTGTTTAATACTTCTCTCTTCTCTGCATTATAGTGTTTCACTAATGTGAGAATAAGTTTAGGGCTCTACACTAATAAAGGGAAGGCTTTTGCTTAGGGTAGTCCATAGTCGTAAATGCTCTGAATCTAGTAATTTTTGATATCAAAATTCACCCTTGTCCATAAATCACCTAGGTCTATGTGACCTAGGTTTGTGTATATGATTTTGTTAGTGTTTGATTCCAAGCTAAGTGGGATAGCAGGTCCCTTAGATTTAAATTTCATTTATTTTTTAGACATGGATTCAAGGGAATTTGATGTGGGAAAACCAACTATAGAGTTGGTGGGATTTGGGGTTGTAAAACATAGGTAAAAGTTATGTTAGAATTTGGAGTTGTTATTGCAAGGAAAATATTTAGTAGGGATTGTGGTTGAAAAATACACTTGAAATGTTTGATGAAAAATCTAGTGGGTTTCAGGCTTGTAATTGTAAGTAAGATCCTCGATGGGCTTTGGATTTTCAAAATGCACTAGGATTGTTCAAGGAGTTGTAAGGTTGCTAATGCATGTGGAAACTCCATGGGTTTTATAATTGTAATGGAAGGTGAAATGTCTATGGGGAATATGTAGGGAATCTCTATGGGAATATTTGACTAGTTTTTATGAATTTCAAAACCCTAAATTCTCAATAGCTATAAAATGTTTGAAAAGATTCCTTAAGAACTTGGGTAACTAGATGATTTTGAGATAACACCAAGTGAACAAACTAAAACCCTACCGATGCCAAGCAAAGGAAAAATAATCCTAGATTCACTATCAGATAGGAGGAAACATGAAAATAACCTATGCAAGCTTGATAGATAAAAATGGTAGCTTGAGAAAAAATGTAAGTGGAATTAGGAATATTGTGTAGGGGGAGCAATATAACTATGGCTTAAGGCATGATATCACTTGGAATCATTGTAGGGTCATGACTTAGCTTTGTAGATCTCCAATCTCTCAATTCATAATTTCAACAATGATTTGAAATAAAACTAATTTGATTAATATAACCTCTACATTTAATGCCCATAGGTCAATGGTTAGTGGGAGGTTCAGAACTTTAGAGTCTTGGACCAATTTTTAAAATTTAAAAATTTGTTATTTACACTCTAACTTTCACTTTTTGTTGAGTATCTTAGTGTATTAGAAATGGGAAAGTGGAACTCAGGTTATAATTTATAAATTTTCAAGTTACATTTTACAACCAAGGTTCTAGTTTTCATAGGAAGGTAGTCAATGGGAAGTGAAACATGAGTTACAATTTGTAATTTTTAAAGTTACAAATTATAATCAAACTTTTGTTTTCTGGTAGGAGTGATGTAGAGAAAGCAGAGATTGGAAAGCAATTTGTAAGTTTTCAAGTTATAAGTTGCATTTGAATTTCCAATTTCTATGAGGAAAGTGTTCAATAAAATGTGGAGCTCTATTTTTAATTTGTAAGTTTGTAAGTTAAAAATTGCGATCAAATATCTAGTTTCTATGGGGAAGGTGTTCAATGGAAGGCAGAGCTTCATTTGTAATTTTCAAGTTTTTAAGTTATAAATTATGAGTGAGGTCCTAATTTTTGATGGTTATGGGTTGTGTGATAAGTAGAGGTTGGGATGCAATTTGTAACTTTTCAAGTTTTAAATTGCATATGAATATATGGTTTCCACTAGGCATGGTTCTTAGTGAGAAGTGAAGGTTGGGATGCAATTTGTAATTTTGGAAGTTGCAAATTTCACCCAAATCTTTGGTTTTATTGGCTTAAGAAAAAGGGTATACTGGGTCATTTTAAGGCCTTTTTAAAAAAAATAATGGATATCCCTTAGGGTAATAGATATTTTGACATTTTTGGGACAAAAATATCAACATTTTTGGTAACCTTTGTGGGGTGATTGCCTGCTAATCTTTTTATTTCTAGTAGCCTTCTAGTTCATTGGGAATGAAGTCATTTTAAGCTTAACCCACTTTTAACTTGAGAAATACAAAACTAGGATTTGCCTAAACAAGAATGAAATAGGTAAAAATAGAAAAAACTAAGGAAATAAAAACTCCTAATGAGTTGAACTATGTGAAAGCACATATTAGTAAAAAAACTAAACCTAATATATACAATATTTTTGGAATGAATTCCAATCTCAAAAGCAATCTTTGAGGTATATGCCATTGAATAGGATAGGTACTTCTAATCCATCTAGCTTGGATAGCTGGAATGTATATACTCCTTTACACTGAGTTATAATGTATGGACCTCTCTATATTGCATTAAACTTCATGTGCTTGCCTAGTTTAGATCTTTTAGAATACCATTTTATAACCATGTCTCCTTCATTAAAGTTCTTGTTAGATGTTTTTTTTTCAAAAGTTATATTTGTTTGAGCTTGATTTGATTTTATAAATTTCATTGACTAGTTCTTGACTTTTTCTAGTTTCATGAGTTCCACCAATCTTACTATCATTTCATCATTTTTGAGAAATTTCAACTAATGATTGAGTTCTAGAGATGGTAACTCTATTAATAGTTGAACTCTATTTTCCCTTCCATATACCAAAATTAATGGATAATTTCCAATGGCTCTCTTGGGAGTGATCCTATCATCTTATAGTACCAATTTTAACTTCATGTGCCATGTCCTTTGGTTGCCTTCCATCATCCTTTTGATAATCCTTATGAGAATTTTATTGGTAGACTCAGCCAAGCCATTACCCTATGGGTAATCATTGGATGAAGTAATTAGGTATACATTGTGCCTTACATCCCATTCACTCACTTGAGTGCCCACAAAATCTTTGGCATTGTCTGAGATAATGGTGTAAGGAACACCAAGCCTTGTGACTATGCAATCCATAAATTCTAGGATAGATGCCTCCATGGAATCTTTTAGTGTAATTACTTCAGTCCATCTAGTGAAATAGTTAGTTGCTATAAGGACCCATTTACGGCCTACACTTAATGGTGGATTGATCATGCCAATGAAATCAAATCCCCATTGAGAAAATTATTGGTAAGCTTGGATAGGTTTGAGAAGGAGAGCTACTAATCTTTGCTTTCTTATAAATTGAGCACACCTTTCATAGTTACATTGATGGTAATATTTGAATATGTCAAGCCAATAATATCCCCCTTTCATTATTTTGATTGTCATGGTTCTTACATAAAAGTGTCCACCTTATAGACCATCATGAAACTATTCAAGCACCTTAGGATGTGACCATGATCAATACACCTTAGCATGACTCCATTAATATCTTTCATAAACAATTCCATCAATAATAACATAAGGAATATATTGGAGTCTAAAATACCTCTTATTAGACTACTAGAAATCATACAGTTACTTACCAGTCTATAAGATGATGGTCATGTCATGGATCCAACTATTGAATAGTGGTGGATTGGTTGGTTGGGATGTATTTTTAGCATATATTGCATCATATAATTCATCAATAGTCTTTATATCAAAGGTTATCTATTCACATAATCCCTTTCCTCTCACAAGCTTTGTAATATTTATGTTCATGTCATAATCCATAACTTTTGTGATCCATCATGCTCTTTTTTTGTTTATTTCTTGGCTCAGTAAGAACTCTTTGATGTTTTGGTGACTAACCATTAGATGAATTCATATTCTTGAACTTATTGAGAGCTTTGATTACAACATATACTTACTTCTCTGCAAAACTATACTTTTCTTCATAATCCTTCAAGGATTGAGTAAAGAAAGATATTGACTATTCTAGTTGTTCTTTATTATGATAGGTTAGAATAGTTGAGATGATGCCTTCCCATCCAAAAGTATAGAGAATTAAATCATTTTCATAGTTGGAGTTGACTAGGGTAGGAGCCTGATAAATAGCCTACTTGATGGCCTCAAAACTATATTTTCATTCTTGTGTCCAATTGAAAATGTTACCCTTATTAAGCATTGTATTAAGGGGCTTGCCCATAGAGGCAAAATTTGGAACAAACCTTCTTACAAAGTTGATATTTTATAGGAAACTTTGTAACCCCTTTTATGGCTTGGAAGTGCTAATGTAGATATAACACTTATTCTCCTTGGGTCTATTGTAAGACCCTATTTGAAATAATTTGTCATAGTAGTTTCCCTTCATAAAATGCAAAAATGCACTTTTTTGGATTGAGGGAAACTCTAAATTCTTTGCACCTTTCAAAAAAAATTCTAAGGTGATCCAGGTGTGCATCAACATATTTTGAATAGATAGTGATGTCATCTAGGTATACTAGGATCATCTTATTTATCAAACCTTTGAAATATATATCCATCACTCTTTGAAAAGTAGCACCAACATTAGTCAAACCAAAAGTCATATTTTTATATGCATATATGACCCATTTTTTAGTGAAAGTAGTTTTGAAATGGTTTGATTCCTATACTAGGATTTGGTTATATCTAGAATAATCATCTAGAAGGGAAAACCTTTTAAATTCTGATATAGTTTGAAGAATTTGATCCATGGGTGGAAGGGGCTAATGATCCTTCAAGGACACTTTGTTTAGGTCCCTAAAATATAAACAAAGCCTGCTTTCACCATTATTTTTACTTGTAGGGACCAAATAACAGCCCAGGGTGAGTGTTGCTAGGGAAAATGAATGGTAAAATTAGGGTTTGTTCATAGGTTCATTTAGTTTTACAAGATTCATGATGATTGCATCATTTTAATGAATGGAATATTTTTGTATTGATTAGTCTCTATTTCTATCTAACAGGCTTGGTATTTGGGTCAAACTCTATTTTCTGTTGGGCTAAGCTAGGGTCAAAACCCCTTAGATCTTGATAACTCCAAGAAAAGTCATCATCAAACTATTGACACAACTCAATAAAATCATATTTTTTAGAATCATTACATACCTTTCCAACCTTCAATGTTTTTCCCTCTGAAATTAATATTGGCTCATAGTATTATTCATTGACCATGATGCTCTTATTTTGACATTTTAGAAAATCATTTGAATTAAATATACTCTCTAAGGTTACATGGCCCATGAGTAATTTGTTTGTATTCAACTGATTGATTTGATCTCTGTGTTGATCTTGGAGTTTTGATTAGTTTCTATCAGATAATTCAACTTCTCTCAAAAAATTCATGATTTTCTAATCACTGTCAAAGACTTGCCAGTTGGTTGCATTATCAAGAATAGATGACCTTACTATCAACTTTACATGCTAGCTATTTTTATTATATCTCTTCAGGTAGCTTATAATAGGATCCTACCAAGGTCATATGATCAACATCTTTATTATATGCTCTTGGTACCACTTGAATGTTTAAAATGGTAAATTATTCTAATAAGTCCCAAACCATGTGTTTGTAATATATCAACAAGTTATGATTTTAGAACTTACTTGGTGAATAATCAAATCACTGCCACCAAATACTTGTAGTGATTATATCCATCTTTCCTTGGAAAGTTGGAAACCTCAAATCAAATATTAATATTTAGATACATTGTTAGTGCAACTGAAATGAAGTTTTAAAGAATAGAAATAAATCTCATTTTGTGGAGAGATAAGAAAAAATACCTACACTTGCACCATTCCTACTTCTTGAGCCATCAAAGAGTAGTTTCCATGTTCTTTGAAGATCTTCAACTAGTTTTACAAGATTCAAGATGATTACATCATTTTCATGAATGTAATATGTACCCAACCTAGTTTCTTGTACATAGTCATAAAGATCAAATTGGAGATTAAATCCCCATTCATCTAGATGAGTGTCTGGGATATATTATACATGTGTTACAACTTCATGATCAAGCTCCTCTTCCTAATCTTGTATTATGAAATTCATATCCATAGGGATAAGAGTGTATGGCTCAATATGGTATTTAGTTATTGGCTCATCTCTTATTATTACTCTCATTTCATATCTCATACTAAGCAACATGTGGGATAATCAATAGATAGATACCCTCCCATTGTTACAGTGAAGTCTTGGAAAAGGCAAATAGTAGGGGTGAAGATCAATAACTGAGATATCTTTGGAAATTAGCAAGCTTAGACATACATGGATGGTAAGGTTTAAAATTTTTATAGTCCTGACTGTTTGAACAATAATCCCATCCAATTGAACCACACCTTTTGAGATAGGTGTATACTTAATACCAAAAACATCAACTATTTTCTTGGGTATAAAAAAATTGCTAGCCCATAAGTTTACCATGCAATTATGGACAAGATGCTTCCCAACTATGAGTGAAAGGTAGAAAGGGGGAATCTTACCATTTTCATTTTTTTTAGTGTCATTTTGTGGTTGACATAAATTAATTTTAGTATTAGGTCCCTTTGCCAGAACTTTTTTTATTATTTGGAAATTTTTAAAAGCTTCATGTAGTAAGTCCTTTTGTGTTGGAATGGATAGTGCTTCCCACAAAGTGAAATTTAAATTAGTTTTATTAATTTATTCAACAATATTGAAATTAATGTTACCAACCTTCATTGGTGTCTTTGTGGGAGCTATGTCTTCTTTCATGATATTTGGGGTCAAGAATTTTGATTTTAACTGGCCCATTGACACATTGAGTGGCCTCTATATTGTATTACCTTTTTTAGATTCTTGTACAACTTTAGAATTTGTATCTTATTCACCCTAGGGGGTTTGTCACTTTCTATTTAAATTTTCTTTGTAAGTGTATTTTCTGTCATCAAACCACCACCATTGAATAACAATTCATCCTAATTTACACCATAAAAGTTCTCTTGCCAGTTCAAAAGAGTAGCTTTGTTCTGAGCAAGTTCTTGTGTATCTTTGTGCTAGGAAGTGGCTTCTTCTTGATGTTCTTGAGTGTTTTATATGATTTTTACCATCAAGGTTTGAATTATGATGCCATTAGGATAAGTATTCTAATTATGTGGTTGAGCACAAGGATAAAACCACTTGTACTCTTGAGATAGGTTATTCTAAATAGGTACAATAGCTTTGGAAGTACTTGGTAGAGCATGAATTTTTAGAGGTTTTGGTTACATATTTTGACTTTTTAGTAGTGAATTACCTTGGTATGGATACCTATTGGGTTGATATGTTTGGTTAGCTTACTGATAAGGCCTATAGTTTGAGGATTATTTCCTTTTCATTACTACCAACTAGTTGCCAAATATCTTAAGTAGTGACTTAACCTCATACAAATAATTGATAGGAGTGGGAGTTAAAGTTGATGCTTTTATTATGGTTGGAATTGGAGTAACTATAGGTTGTGTAGGATGTATTTATGGAAATAGAGGCATTGGTGGCCTTAGGGAAATTTTTACAGCTTGAATTAGGTAATTTTATACTCTTATTGTAATTTCATAGGCATTGGGGAGTGTGGTGCCACCCATTGACTCAATCATGACAACTATATCACTATTTGACGCTCTTAAATAATATAAGATGAAATTATTTGGGGTTGGTTTGACCAATAATAGAATTATATTCCATGTATTTTGAAAAAATAAATTTAAATCACTCATGAACTCATGAGGAGCTTGTTGAATAATAGTTAGTTGTTTAACCAAGGAGAGTTGGTCACTTTTATCTTCAAATTACATGCATAGTGCAGTTCCTAAGTCATCCCAACTATAGATAGAATTGGGAGGCAGTCCTTTATACTATTGTAAGGCTTCACCCTTAAAAGACGAGACAAGAAGTATGATTGTAAGATTATCTTATACTACATTATGGACTGAGTAAATATTAGCAATATCTTGTATATATTTCATGGGAGTGATGGAAGTTTCACTAGTAAAATACGAAAGGATTTTCAAAGCTGATGTGGGTATATCATCATATTGGGTCAACTGAAGTGGGATGCCTTCATTGAAGGCTATAAAGTTTTGATTTCTCAAAGCCATAATGAGAGGTATGAAACTACTGTGTGTATTTATAGGATATGTAAATGGATTTGTAGGATAGACTCTAGTGTAAGGTACAAATGATCTTGATTTATTTTTATATGGAAATGACAATTCTTCCAAGTTAGTTTTCTTACCCTTAATAGATGATCTAATTTGTATCTTTGGTATACGTAAACCTTGATTCCTAAAGTTGTAAGCCAATGGAGTTTCCAGGTGATTTGTAAATGTGTATGGGGCTTATATAATTCTTTCTAAGAATAAAACCAATCTCTTACTAATAATTTTTGGGTCCCATCAAGCATGTCAAAAACTATTATCACATAGATTTTGCACCCATCTTTGTATTGTAGCATGTTGTGTAGAAATCTAATGTTATAATGGGATCACCTCCAAGCTATAAGACCTTGGAAAATTGAGGTGAACCTATGATGAAGGCCAAATTCCTCTCAATAAGTTTGGTGCAATTGATAAATTAATAGATTATGTGGGAATTCTACTTCTTAGTGATCTTGCTTCTAAACTAAGGTTTGACTGTGAGAATAGAGTTTTTAGAAATGAATTTATAAAACTAAAAATGGCGATTGTACCAAATATTTATAGTGGATTTTAATGCTTGATTTGTATGGACACATCAGAATAATAAGTATATTGAAATTTATTGGAGTGAAAACTCATGCAAATATGAAACCAAAGGTAATATTGGGTATTTCTCATATAAGAAACAAGATTCTTTATTTTTATAAAAAAATCTCTCAAAAGGGAAAAATGATACCATAGATGAAATTTTGTAACTAAAATAAGAATAAAAGCATTAAAAAAATTGACAAATATCCTTGCATACACAAAGATAACATGGACAAGAAAGGCAAAAATTTAATATATTCTCATTCCTTAGGTTACAACATGTAGATAAATGGTTCAAAATGCATAATAATTTCTCTAACAATAAAAAAATACTCTCTTGGAAGAGATGTAGTTATCAAAAATTCTATGCCCAATTAAAGATCAAATAAAATCTAAAAACCTTATGCAAAGGGGCATGATATTTAGCTAGAATGACATCCTTTGCAAGGTAAATGGTTGGAAATGGGAACATGCAACTATTGGTGTTCTAAAACTACTAGAGGCATGGAAAACATTTGTTGAATCTTCATGTAACATCCTCATGATCTTCAGTTACACTGATATCCTCTTCATGCAATGAGGTACCAAAATGAACTCATACTCAAAACAATAGATAAATTTTAGATATCTTAGGTTAACTTTAACAAACTTAAATTATACTTTTCAATTGGGACTTTTATAACTTTTTAAGTCATCCAATTTTGACAAAACTAGAAATGCAATTTACAACATGAGTTTTTTCAAGTTAAATAACTCGGACTTTGTCAAAAGGGAAAGTGCAATTTACAAGTTTGCTTTTCACAACTCTAACTTGTCAAAAAGAAACATAGAAATTATTAGTGGATCTTTCTCAAAAGGATCTACCAAAATGATAGTTGTTATTTGCAATCTGTAACTTTAAAATATTTTTTACAATAAAGGAATACAATATACATAATGTATTTGATTGAAATAATTAATCTATAACCATAACCTTTGAAGACTCTTTGTCCTTCTTTGCCTGTGTCTTCTCAATATAAGCATCATTTTTTTTGAATATCTCTAGGACATGATATTTATTAGGACCAAATGAGTATACATTGCTTATTACATATTCTACAATAGTGTTAGAGAGTTCCCTTTGTGCAACACTATTACTTGAATGTCTTTGCCCATTTGATTCAGTGGATTATGATACCTAATAAAATGGTGGATGGAACTCAAGTTTAAGGTTGTGTTCCATGCTGACTCTCTTTCTACCACTTCCTTGAGGTTGTCTTGAACTTCTTGTACTAAAAGAATTTGGTATTGAAGATCTATTACTTCACATGATAATTTATTAAGAAAATATTTTATTCCATAGATTGTATCCATGACCTTATCATGTTTATTATTAGCTTTATTAATAATCTCTATGAGTATTATTATTCTAAATTTGGATGCCCTGTCCAATTATTCATGTTCTACATCATTTTTTAATATCTTTTATATGATTAAGGTGTTAGTCTCAATCATGTCCATAGATTGTAGCTTTCGGTAGAATAGGTTCAACCTTTCTATCTATTCTTCGTATTTGTGCATTGATGTCTTCAAGGTTGCCCAACCATATTTTAGCTCTTTGTAGTAGTCTATTGCTAACTCAATGATTCTATTTCCCTTTGAAATGAGATCCTTTACCCAGTCCTTTTTATCCCTTATAATATTTCCAATCTCTATTATTACATCTAGTGTTTCTCTGTCAAAGATCTGAGTAATAGATTATGTTGGTTGGGGAGTGGGATTAATGAATTTCTTTAATGCAATCATCAATTGTTCAACTTTATTTTTTAATTCATCCTTTGTGACCATATCACTATCTATTTTCTTAAAAAGAGAGTTAATGCTTGATTGAACATCATTTTTCAATCCTTCTCTTTTAGGATGACCAAGGTAAACCTTTGATATTTGGTAATCCCCCACACTAAATCTTCTTTTTTTTTTCTAGTGGGGGGACTATAATTTCTACATTCTTCTCCCCTAATAAATCATATAGTATTATTGATATTATTTTGGGAGATGTCTTTGATCTCTTTGATGCCTCTACAAGGCCAAAATAAAGTGTGCTAGTGGACACCATTTGTTTCCATTTCTTCCCCACTAATTTCACTAACCAAATTGGAGTTGCCTCTTGTTATCCTGGCATTGCCAATTATGAATATGTCATTGAAGTTGTTATACGAGTGGTTATGGTGATGAATGAGATATCTTTTAATGATATAGTCACTAAATCTTTAGTTGATGTTTTGGTAATCTCTTCCCCATCTATGGGTTGAGTGGCCACAGTTGTATCAATGACTTTCTCTATTTCTACCTCCTTTGTGGGGTTCTAAGTTATTGTGAAAATGGAAGAAATGGGTGCAGTGGGAATGGATGTGCCTACCAAGAGTGTGGGATATGGAAGTGACACCAGTGTAGGGGTAGGTATAGGGAGTTGAAAAAGGGGAAACTATGTGAGTGTGGAATCCAGAGTCATGAATGAATCAATAAAAATTGTGGGGACACTAAGGGTTGATGAAATGGAAAAGGTGATAGGAGATGAAAATGAAATAGTAGTTATCCTAGTGGTTGGGATGGCTAGTAGGATTGTAGTCATGATGACTAAATCCATATCTATGTACTCTTGTGTGGTGTTAGTGATTAATGGGATGGTGGTGGTGATTACAGATGAGATAGAAGTAATTGTGGAAAAGGGGAGTGAAATTGTGGAAGAGGGAGGACTTGTGAAAGAAGGGAGTGTAAGTGAAGCCTAAGTGTCTAATTATGTTGATTAAACTATTAGTAATGGAGTTACTGGCATAAGTGAGCTAGTAGAAATGGAGGGGGGAATTACTTAAGATGATTTTAGATTGGAGATAAGAGGAGGAGGAGGTGTCATCATTGATGGAATGATAGTGATAGGGGGAGCAACGATTTATACTTTAGGGGTAGTTATGTCTTCAACTAAAATTACTATGGGTTGATCCACTGCTACTCCTTGTATACTATATTGTACTCTCTTAACCTTTTGATTCTATTTTCTCTTATGAGATACCACTGGCTTATCTACCTATTCTATTTGGGTTCCACTATTGGAACCTTCTACTATTGGTGGCACTCCCTTCTCTTTGATATCTTTTAATTTATCACTAATGCTTAAATTTTCCTTAGTCACCTTGACCCTTTTGCTCCTAATCCAATTGAAGGTCTTTTTTATTAAATTTTTAGTCCTATCCATTAATGAGAAGGACTCAGGGATGGACCACCTAACTACTAGAAGGGGTTGAAAAAAAATCTTGTTATCATAGTAGACCTTGTCTACTTGATATTCATCATCTACTAAGTCCTTGGGGACTGGTGCCAAGTTAAAATCCTTGATCTAATCTAGGGTCATCCTAGAATACTATTTTAGTCTCATTTTTTCATCTTGTAGGTCCTACTAGTAGTATTCATAATAGGGAACATGAGAATATGTTGTGATCCCCAATATACTAGTAACACTACCATTTATATCATAAAATGGCCTTGCCTCAAGAGTCGTCAAGGTCATCTAAATCATTTCAGCATCTACACACTTGGTTGTAGTTAAGGAATGGCATGTATACCTTAATATACTAATGGGGAAATGGATTCCTTAGTTGTGTTTGATTGATAATAATTTGTGAGTCTCTACAAGCTGCCTCACTAGTTCTATTAAATCCCATTTGTCACTTACATACCCTGGGAGGGTGTGAGGACAACCATTAAATCCTCCTAGTCTGATGCATGAGTATGTGGGGAATTAAATGAAATAGGATCCCCAATTTGTGATATATGAAGTAACAACATCACATAATCTCTTCTTTTCTAGCTCTTTATCAAACATGACTATGATGCAATATATAAATGCATCATTTACCCTTCTAAAATATTGCCCACTTACCTCAAGGGTGAGGTCAGGGTAATAATTTAAATACTTCTTTACTTGGTTAGATATTGTATTCAATCTTAGGAAGGATCTCCCCTTTGCTAATATGTATACTAGATATGAAGTCATATATAACTTCCCTATATTCTATAATTCCACCAGTTACTTATGGATGGTGTCACTTATTAGTTGTGTTTAGTGGATGTACTACTTATTTTGTGGATTATCCATATGTAATGGTTCATTCAATCTCTAATGTTCTTGGCATCAAGGTTCCAAGTGACTCTATGCATGAGTATGATTAAATCACCCACTTCATCCGTAAAGTCTATCTTTGTTAGTGTTTTGGGTATTATTGTAGAGGTAAGCCTAGGGAAATTTAGTCATTATTTCCTAAGTAACCTTAGACATCTAGTGTTATTATCCTGATAAAATTTCTTGGATGATTTAGGAGTTATATAGAGATAACTCTCATATTTTGGGATCAGGAATAGTGAGTCTATGAAGTTGGGGTCTAGGTTCAGAATCCTTTCCCCCTTGTCATTTAATACTTCTCTCATCTCTACATCATAGTGTTTCACCAATGTGAGAACAAGTTCAAGGATATGCACTGATAAAGGGAAGGTTGTTGCTTGGGTCAATCCATAATCATAATTTCTCTAAATCTAGTCATTTTTGAATTCAACATTCACCCTTGTATAGAAATCACCTAGGTCTATGTGACTTAAGTTTGTGTCCATAATTTTATCAGTGTTAGAATCCAATAAAAGTGGGATACTAGGTCCTTTGGATTTGAATTTCTTTTCTTTTCTAGACATAGATTCTAGAGAAGTTGATGTGGGATAACCAACTACAAAGTTGGTGGGCTTTGGGGTTTAAAAATATAGGTAAAAGTTCTGATGGACTTTGGAGTTGTTCTTGTAGGTAAAATATCTAACAAGGATTGTGGTTACAAAATACACTTACAAGTTTTTATGAAAACTTTGACTGGTTTCAAGCTTGCAATTACAAGTAAGATCCATATTAGGCTTTAGAATTGTAAAATGCACTTAGATTTTTCATGGAGTTGTAGGGTTTCCAATGTAGGTAGAAACTATATAGGTTTTGGAATTGCAATGGAAGGTGAAATGTCTGTGGGGACTGTGTATGGAATCTCTATGGGAATATTTGACTGGATTTTATGAATTTTAAAATCTTAGATTCTCAATAGCTAGAAAATGTTTGAAATATTCCATAAGAACTTGGGTAATTAAATGATTCCAAGACAACACCAAGTTAACAAAATAAAACCCTACCAATGTCGAGAAAAGAAAAAAGAATCCTAGATTTACTATCAGATAAGAGGAAACATGAAAATAACCTATGCAAGCTCGATAAAGAAAATGGTAGCTTGAGAAAAAATGCAAGAATAATTATGAATACCATGCAGGGGGAGCAATGGTGTTATGGCTTGAGGCATGACATCATTTGGCATCATTATAGGGTCTTAAATTGGCTTCATAGAGCTCCAATCTCTTGATTCATAATTTTAATAATGATTTACAATATCCCTAATTTAATCAATATAACCTCTATATTTAATTCCCATAGGTTAGTAATTAGTAGGAGAATCAGAACTTTAGAGTCCTAGACTAATTTTGCAATTTTTCAATTTGCACTCTAACTTCTACTTTCTACCAGGTAGCTTGGTGTATTAAAAATGGGAAAGCAGAACTCAAGTTGTAATTTGTAACTTTACAAGTTACATATTGCAATTGGGGTTCTAGTTTCCATAGGAAGGGTAGTTGGCAAGAAGCAGGAATTGAGTTACAATTTGTAAATTTACAAGTTGCAAATGCCAACTAGAAATATGGTTTTTGGTAGGAGTGATGCACGAGAAGTGGAGTTTGGCAAGCAATTTTTAAGTTTTTAAGTTATAAATTGCATTCAAATCTCTAATTTCTATGGGGAAGGTGTTTGAAGGAAGGTGTAGACCCATTTGTGATTTGAAAGTTTACAAGTTGCAAATTGCATTTAAATCTCTAGTTTACATAAGGAAGGTGTTTGGTAGAAGGTGAAGCTTCATTTATAATTTGCAATTTTATAAGTTGAAAATTACAAGTGGGTTTTAGTTTCTCATGGTCATGTGTTTTGTGGGAAGCAAAGGTTGGGATGTAATTTTCAAATTGTAAATTACATACAAATATCTAGTTTTTTCTAAGTATGGTTCTTAGTGGGAAGTTGAGGTTTGGCTGCAATTTGAATTTTTGCAAGTTGCAAATTTCACCCAAATCTTTAATTTTCACTGGCTTAAGAAAAAGGGTAAACTAGGTCATTTTAAGGCCTTTTTCCAAAAAATTAATATGTCTCTCTTAGGGTAATAGATATTTTGACATTTTTATACAAAAATATCAATACTTACTAGATTCATTCAACCAAGAAGATACAAAGTATTTTCACCACCTTGGATCTACTACAACCTAAAATTGATAGGCAACCATAGAGATAACACTACTATGGGTAAGTAAACTATGTTAAGCTATCACTTTCATGTTAGATGTTAGTGATAAATAGATGGATTATGATATATATGTGAAATATGATGTTATTTTGTTTGTTTTTAATAAATTTGTGATAATAGAGGAGTTATAATGGATAAATATAGTGGATACTACCTACCATGATATTTGGACTGCATCCTTCCTAATTATGACACTATAGTGATGTTAGATCTCATAACACCAATAGTTGGATCACATTTTGGGTGGTTCATATTTGTTGGATAAGATTCCTAAGATTTGAGTAGATAAGTTCAAACTAGGGCTTGGGATGCACTACCACCTAGGGTAGGACATGGAGAGGTATATGCATGGTGAGAGTTGAATGAGGAGAGGTCTATACATATAGACATAACTGGAGAATTGGGGTGACTACAGACACATGTGTCTAACCTACAAGGACAAGTCCATGGATTAAAATCATGGACATAGACTCTAAAATGGAGTCTACATAGGGGATAGTTTGTACAAGCATCTACGGGAAGTGTGGTACATCCTCTACCTAATGGATAGCGTAGACCACAACTAGAGTTGACTTTTTATCATTATGTATCATTTTGATATATCATGATGTATATTTTTTTGAGCCATTTATATCTATACAAGGATGTGTTTTTGTATGACTACGTATGAGCATATCATATAACTCATCATATCTATATAAATTGTCCATAAAGTGTTCCATTTTGTTATATATTGCATTGCATTTAATATTTAAGGTCTTATCTAGGTATGAAATGAATGCAATTTATCTTTTATTTGTATGTAATTTATTGTTGGTTCTTTACCTTGTTATTATGTCTAACTTGGATGAATATCATAGTTTTGAGTACAAAAACATATCCCAATGGTGGGGTAATTGTGAGAACATAACAAATAGTTTTGGCAACTCTTTTTGGATACAATTTTGAAGATTCAATGAGTGAGCTCTGAAGATTTGACACTCTGAAGATAATTCATAGATGCTCCAGAAGTTCTCCAAAGATGTTATAAGGGTGCTCTAAAGACATATATAAATTATTCTGAAGACATTTAGGCATGATCCAAAGGCTTGTATAGAGTACTTTGAAGACCTATATAGGATGCTTCAAAGACACCCAAACATGCTTTGAAGACTAGTTGGATCCTACTGATTGAGATAGTAATTCTACAGATATCTATAAATATACTTTTTATATTTAGATGCCTTATTTTAGACATTACCATTCATGGTAATGGCCTGAAATAGTTAAGATATATTTGTACTTCTATTTTATAAAATTAGATAAGTATATTCAATTTATGTGGATTATTTTTTGTCTATAATCAGTTGAGTCAGTTCTAATGCATACCTAAAAGTGTGTCTCTAATTCCTAGGTTGACTATATTTTGAATAAATATATTTGGGCATTGAGATCACCAAGATTTTTTACTTTGTGAATAGATGTTGAGATGTGTTTAAATACACATCTCCTTCTCATTCCAGATAGTTAGAGAAAGTTAGAAAAAGTTGGAAAAATTAGTGAATTAGAAATCAAAAGAAGCATTTCATATATGTATATGTTTCTTTGAATGACATAGAATTTAACATTCCTTTTTATTACTGATTAAAGTAGTTATTGTTCTGAGGAAGGATCAAGGACCCACTTCTCTCTAAGGATTAGGATAATTTGGTACGTTTAATTTAATAGTTTATAAAAAAAATTAATTTAGATATATTTTAGTTACTATAGAGTGATTTCCTTTCAAAGAAATGAGTGATTATTTTTAAACACAACTATGAATTTCCTTTTTAAAAGTAAGTATGAATTTCTTGTAAAATAAGTGTGTTTCATTTATATGCAAGAGATATTTCAATTCAATACAACTAGGTTTCTTTTATGTAAGAGTGTGTCTTTCAATTCAAGTAAGTTTGTTAATTCTTCTCATATTTAGAATTTATCAAAAGCTAATTTAGTGATAACAGACACCACTTTTAGATTATGAAACATCACACTATCCTACGTAGTTGGGCAAGTCGAGTGAGGACATCATATGTCTTATGCTAGATGTTTAAGTTATGGATGTTTATGGTGTAGATGCAATAGGAGATATTAAATTAACAAACAATTTAGATTTAATTTTCTACAAAATAGAGATAGAGTTTTATTTACTCTTTTTAGGATTTAGAAAACATAGAAGTAAAACCCCCCAAATAGTGAACTATAAAAATCCAATATCAAATGGTCTCATTGCATACAGATGTCAGACACTACCATGGAAGAAAATGACACTAATCCATTGATTGGTTAAATGAAAGGTATAGAGACAACCTATCATTTTTGGTTCCATTGTCTGAGATACTTTCATCAATAAGTGTTAGTGAGATCTTACATTAGAGTTATACATAGAAATTCAAAAACATTCATAAAATTCAAAACACAAAAATAATCCAAAAATATTTACATTTATGAACCACCCAAGAAATTCTCAAGGACTATTGAGTATGGAGCCCTTTAGGGCTATCACATGACCATAGGAAGAAATTATCAAGGATTGTTGAGTGTGGAGCCCTTTGGGGCTATCACATGACCTTTGGGGCCTAAAGATCTCTAAAGATATGGGGGGCATAATTTTCATGTTCTTTACATGTGAGTGGAATAATCATTTTATTCCTAATTTCTATGTATTTCATATTGTATGAAATTAGTTGTTAAATATTTATTTACATGTGACTTCCTCTTTTATTGGAAGTGGGTCTATCTTCCTTATTTTTAGGGAGATTGGTTATTTCTTGGAATATGTTATACCTTGTTATGTGGAGTTGGTTGAGATCACATGTTTTTGGGAAAATGTGCCCTTAAAAGGTGGAGAGATGAATATGGCATGTTCCTCCTTGGGAGAGCTTTTGGATAAGCTTGATGAGGTGGAGGAGGGTTGTCGCATGTTGGATAATGCTTATCTTGGATAAGCATTGCACATTTACTCCTCCTTTTTTGGATTTTATTCATTTTAATATATATATATATATATATATATATAGGGTATGGTGTCGCCTTTAGAAGTTGATTGTTTTTTTTCAAGGTGTGGCTTTGAGGATTTGATTTAAAGTGTAGGTGTTTATTATAGGGTGTGGTTTAGGAACTTGTGAGATACAACATTGTGTAGGTGCAGATGAAAGTGTAGTTATTTGTGTAATATTTTCTATAGGAGATTTTTATATCTCCGTGAGAATTCATTATAGTCTTGGTATTTAGATTACTATTTTTATTTGAGAACTTTCATTGGTGGATGTAGCCCACATTGGGTGAACTACATTGGATGTGTGTTATTTGTGTTATTATCTTGTTCTCTTATTTATGCTTTCATAATAACGTTGAATTAAGGAATGTTTCCATGATGCATGTTATTGCATAGTTTTAGATCTAGTTTATGGTAATAGTAAATCTAGTTTATAAGTGTTTTATTCCTAAAAATTGGTATCAGAGCCATTGGTTTATGTGTTTTATTGAAGTGGTAAATCACATGAAGGCTATTAGATTAAGTGGGAGCTATGGGAGAAGAGATTAGATTTAGAGTGGAGAAGTTTGATCGTAAGCATTTTGGTTTGTGGAAAATGTAGATGGAGGATTACCTATATCAGAAGGAGCTACATCTCCCTTTGGAGGGGAAAGTAGAACACCCTACAAGTATGAGTGATGTGGATTGGTAATTAATTGATAGGAAGGCATTGAGAGCCATTTGGTTATGCCTTGAATCCTCTACTGCATTTAATATTTTTGATAAACTTGAAAAGTTGTATGAGAAACCTTCAGCTTCTAATAATTTTTTTCTTAAGAAAAGATTGTTTAACATAAAAATGTTTGAGAATAATTCAATAGCTAATCATATAAATGACTTTAATATTGTTGTAAGTATGCTCACTTAAGTTGGCATTATTTTTTATGATGAAGTTAGAGCTTTTCTAATCTTATGTTATTTACTTGATAGCTAGAATAGTTTGGTTATGGATGTGAGTAATGCAGTCCCTGCCAAAGGAAGCTTAAATTTTGAGGATATTGTAGGTGTGGTTCTTAGTGAGGAGATGCAAAGGTAAAGCATTAGTGAATAGTATTTAGGTATTTATTTATCCATTGATACTAGAGGGAGGTAATATGATAAGAGCAAAAGCACCTATGGAAATTCAAAAGGTAGATCTAAGTCCAGATCTAGATCCAAGATGATATGTTGGCATTATGAGAAGAGTGGACACTCAAAGAAGGATTGTTGTTCACTTCAGGATAAGAATGCCAATAAAGAGGAAATGAATGAGGTAAATGTGACATCAGGTAAATCATTTCAATATGCCTTAATTATTTTTATGGATAGTTTTTTTGAATCTTAGGTATTAGATTTAGGGGCTTCTTTTCATGCCACCCCACATAGGCATTATTTTACTGATTATGTTCAAGAGAATTTAGGACATTTTTATCTTGGTGATGATGAACCATGTGAGATAATAGGGAAAGGTTGTGTTTAGATTAAGATGTAGAATGGGAACACATGAATCCTTAAGGATGTTATACACGTGTCTATGTTGAGATAGAATTTGGTTTCAGTGGGGAAATTGGGTAGTCAGGGATGTTAAGTATTGTTTATTGTAGATTCTTGGAAAGTTACCAAAGGTGATCTTATGATTTTGAGAGGTAATAAATTTGGTACTTTGTATTTGACTAATAGTGTCAATTTTATTGATTTAGTTTTTGTAGATGGAAATGCAACTATGTGGCACTATAAGCTTAGACATATGAACCATAAGGGTGTGTTGATCTTAAAAGATAAGTTGCCTGGATTGAAATATCTAGATCTAGACTTTTATGATAATTATGTGTATGGGAAATAGAAAAGGGTTAGGTTCCTAAAGGTTGGACCCATAAAGAAAGATCATAAGTTAGATCTGGTATACTCAAATGTATGGGGACTAGATCATGTATCTTCTATTGGTGGATCCAATTAATATGTTACTTTTATTGATGATGTAACTAAGAAAGTTTGGGTTTATTACATTAAAAGGAAATATGATGTATTTGACACTTTTAAGAAGTCAAAAACCTTGATTAAGAATGAAACAAGTCTCAAGTTGAAATGTCTTAGATCAGATAATGGAGGTGAGTATTGTAGTAATGCTTTCTTTGATTGTTATTCTAACAATGGAATATGTAGGAAAAGGATGGTTCCAAGAACTCCACATTAGAATGGGGTATCTAAAAGGATGAATAGAACAATAATAGAATGTACTAAGAGCATGAGGTTACATGTAGGGTTGCCTTTACAGTTTTGGGTAAAAGCAATTAACATGACAGTATATCTAATTAATAGAGGATCGTCTATACCTTTAGATGGAGGCATTCTTAAACGAGCTTGGTCTGGTAAGAATTTTGGCTATTATTTTATTAAAGTCTTTAGATGTGAGGATTTTTCTCTCATTAATAAAGAGGATAGGACCAAGTTAGAGGTTAAATCAGAGAAATGTACATTTGTTAGTTATGGTGAGAATGACTTTGGTTTCCATTTATGGAGCATTAAAGATAGGAAAATATTTTGGTCTAGAGATGTAGTCTTTAATGAAAAAGTCATGTATAAGGATCAGTTATAGGAACATGATTAGGAATAGAAAGAGTACATAGTATTGGATGACATTGTGGATAGAAAAGTATCCAAAGATTTAGTTTAGGAACTTTATACACAAGGACCCCAAACTCCTATGGTAAGAAGGTCTTCTAGGGTAAGAAGAGCACCTAAACATTTTTACCCTTCTTTGAATTATTTATTACTCATTGACAATGGAGAACTAGAGTTTTATGAGGAAGTAATGCAGATAAATGCCAAGTTGAAATGGGAATAAGCCATGGATGAGGAACATAAATATCTCATGGAGAACTAAATGTGGTATTTGGTTAGGCTATTCAAGGGCAAGAGTGCATTTCCAAACAAGTGGATATTCAAGATTAAAGAAGATGATGAAGGGAGAAAATGGTATAAGGCTAGGATGGTGGTCAAGGGGTTTGCACAAAAATTAGGTATTGATTTTGATGATATTTTCTCTCCTATTGTAAAAATGACTTCTATTACGACTATTCTTGGTTTAGTTGTAGTTGAGGATTTGCACTTATAATAGTTAGATGTGAAAACTAATTTTCTTCATAGTTATTTGGATGAAGAGTTGTATATGAAGCAATCATAGGGTTATGAGGTCAAAGAGAAGGAGAACTATGTGTGCAGATTGAAGAAGAGCTTGTATGGCCTGAAACAAGCTCCATGACAATGGTACAAAAAATTTGATTATTTTATGTTGGGACAATTATATCAAAGGTGTCACTCTAATCATTGCATGTACACCAAACATTTTTATGATGGTTCCTTTATTATATTATGATTGAATGTTGATGACATGTTAGGTGCAAGAAAGAACATACAACATATTTATATGCTCGAAAAACATCTTAGTGACTCCTTTTCTATGAAGGATTTTGGTACTTCAAAGAAAATACTTGGTATGAGTATTACTCATGATAGAAATGAGAGGAAGTTGATCTTATCCCAATCAAAGCATGTGAAGAAAGTCTTGGAAAGGTTTAGCATGTTGGATGTTAAATCTATTGGTACCCCTTTAACAGGCCACTTTAGATTATCAAAGGAGTAGTGTCCCAAGATGGAAGCTAAAAAGCTTAAGATGTCTAAGGTCCTTACTCATCAGCCATTATTAGCTTGATGTATGCCATGGTTTGTATTAGGCTAGATATTTCCTAAGCAGTGGGAGTTGTGAGAAGGTATATGAGTAATCTAGGTTATGAACATTGGTAGGTAGTGAAATGGATTCTTTAGTATTTGAGAGGAACCATTGATTTTTTATTATGTTATGGTGGATTAGATACCACTTTGCATAGTTATGTGGACTTGGATATGGAAAGGGATATAAATAGTAGGATAAGTATGATAGGTTATATATTTATTATTGGAGATACAATGGTTAGTTAGATTTACAGGATACAAAATGTTGTGGCTTTATCAACCACAGAGGTAGAGTATGTTGCTACCATAAAGGATAAAAAGTAGATGATTTGGTTATAGGAGTTGTTTCAAGAGTTAGGGAATGAGTAGGAAGTTAGGAGACTACATAGTGATAGTCAGAGTGCTATTCATTTAGCAAAGAACTCCACTTTCCAATCAAGGATGAAACACATTCAGTTACATTATCACTTCATCAGGACAATTTTGGAGGAGAACTTGGTGAAGCTGGAGAAGATTCATACTAGCTAGAATCATATGGATATGATGACCAGGTGGTCACATTGGGAAATTTGAGACTATGTTCAGATTTGGTTGGCCTTAGTGGTCATGGTTTAGTGATAGATTCTGTTCAAGAGAAATAGTCTCCAAGTGGGAGATTATTGAGTATGGATCCTTTTAAGGCTATCACATGACCATATGAATAAATTTTATGGGCCTAAATATCTCTAAGGATGTGGGGGGCATAACTTTCATGTTCTCCACATGTGAGTGTAATATTCCTTCTATTCCTAAGTTCTATGTATTCCATAATTTGTGGAATTAGTTGTTAGATATTTATTTCCATGTGACTTTCTCTTTTATTAGAAATGGGTCTATCTTCCTTATTTTTAGGGAGATTGGTTATTTAATGTAATATGTTATACCTTCCTTGCTATGTGGAGTTGGTTTAGATCACATGTTTTTGGGAAAATGTGCCCTTAGAAGGTGGAGATATGAATATGGCATGTTCTTTCTTGGGATAACTTTTGGACAAGTTTGATGAGGTAGAGGAGGATTGCCACATGTTAGATAATGCTTATCTTGGATAAGAATTGCACATTTGCTCCTCCTTTTATGGATTTTCTTCATTTTACTATATATACAAGGTGTGGTGTGGCCTTTAGAGGTTGATGGTTTTATTTTTAGGGTGTGGCTTTAAGGATTAGAGTCAAAGTGTAGGTTTTTTGTAAAGTGTAAGTGTTCATTGTAGGGTGTGTTTTATCAACTTGTGAGATATAACATTATGCAGATGTAGGTGAAAGTGAAGCTATTTGTGTAACATTTTTTATAGGATATTTTTATATCTCTATGAGATTTCATTATAGTCTTGGTATTTAGATTACTATTTTTATTTGAGAACTTTCATTGGTGGATGTAACCCACATTAGGTGAGCCACATTAGATCTATGTTATCTATGATATTATCTTTTTCTCTCATTTATGCTTTCATAATAATGGTAAATTAAAGAATGTTTTCATAATGCATGTTATTTCATATCTTTAGATCTGGTTTATGGTAATAGTAAATCTAGTTTAGAAGTGATTTATTCCTAATAACCCTAGTATAAAATGACACCAATCCATTGATTAGTTAAATGAAAGGTATAATGACAACCTATCATTTTTGGTTCCATTGTTAGGGATACTTTCATCAATAAGTATCAGTGATATCTTACATTAGATTTATATAGATAAATTCAAAAACATTCATAAAATTCAGAAACATAAAAATAATCCAAAAATCTTTACATTTATGAACCACCCAAAAAATCCTCAAGGATGGTTTATCTTTCAAGGATCCCAAATAAATCAAGAAGAGAGGGTATAATCCTTGCTGGAAAGATTAGGGAGTGAAAGAAAATCACTTGAATGCTATTTTTTTATTCCTCTCCTAAACAAGGTTCATCCTTACAAATAGATCCTACAAAAAGAATCCTATTCAGAACATCTTCTCCTATAGGGAGAATTGATCCCTAAAATATTCTTTCTAGAATAGTTGGATTTGACCCACAATCTTTCAAAAATGAAAATCAAATTAAGGAATCTTATCTTGAGATAGACCATAGGTTGGGCACTTGAGAAGAAAATTTAGATTGGATTGATAACCAAAGTTGGGAAGAAAATATAAGAGACGAACATGCACATGTGGAAAAACCTAATCGATAACCCTAATAGGATAGAACTTTTTCTTATCCAATCGGCCTAGGTCCTAATGATAAAAATTCCATGAAAATAATTTTATCATCCATTTTACCCACTTTTAGAGGTAAATCTGTAGAGGATCCAGATCAGTTCCTCTTTGAGTTTCAGGCTCTCTACCAAACATATGATTATGTCACAAACAATCAAAAGTTGAAATTATTCCCATCTACACTCAAGTATGAAACCATGAGATGGTTCATGGCCTTTGAGTTAAATTCCATAAACACTTGGGATGAAATAAAAATTACATTTTTGGATAAATATCAAAATTATTATAGAGTTAGATAATGGAAAGAAGACTTTTTCAAGATCAAAGAAAATGAAGATGAAACCTTACAAGATTACCTTGATAGGTTTATATTTACCCATAAAAGGAGTGGTTACAAACTCATTGAGGAGGCTATTAAAATAGTCTTTCTTAAAGGGTTAGATGATGATGCATATGATGCTTTGAGCCTAATGGGGAAGGGTGACATTGACAAGTTAACCTTTCATCAAATTTTAGCATTGTGTACTAATTACTCTAGGATAAGACCTATTACAAGGAAATTAAGGTTAGAAAAATCACCTAAAATTGGTCAATTAATGGAAGAATTTTCCAATTTCAAGATAGACATTATAGTTCAATCAAAATATAATTTATATTTCCTCAAAGAAAAATCCAATACTACCAATACTAAATAATTATCAATATATTGTCATAGATGCAGCCTCAAATATGTGGTAAAAGATTGCCCCTTAGACAAAATAGAGGTCTATAGTATTTGTGATATAGATCATGACACCATAAATTTCAAACACCATAAATTTCAAACACCTTCTTACTATAATAAATAAAGTGAATCAAGTAGCACATTACATTGATGAATTAAACTTAATTCAAAGACAAGCAAATTAGCACTCCTAGCCTCAAAATTAGTTTGGTCCAAGATTTCTTCCCAAACTATGGATGGCACTATGGGATGGATAAGTCACACCACCAATGTGGGGACCACTAAACTAAAACCATGGGGTATTCAATAATAAATGCCATAGATGTGGGGAATGACTCAAAATTAAATTTGGGTACAATAACAAAACCAACAACCACATTGGGTATAACAACCACCACCTTAATGGTCAAATCAATAGTATCAACTATAAAGAAGGTTTCCTCCATAGCAGACCTTGATGCCTCCATAACCTTAGACACCACCAATTTGATATTAGGTTAATCAACCACATTTACCTTCCAAACTATTGGCAAATCTAAATAATAAGCAAAATGCACCTGTCTATGGAGCTGATCAAGAAAAGAATATTATAAGTAGTCCAATTGAATGTAATAATATTCAACTCAAATTACGGTTAAAGGTATTAGGATATCCTCTCATTACCATAACCTAAAATCAAAGTGATGAAAATAATCTTGAGCCACTTATAGTCGAAGAACTAGTTGATGAAAAGGTAGAAGCCACAACCACACCTACCATAATTTAAGATCCCCCTATCGTTCCATTTCCTGAGAGACTTAATGAATAGAAACCTAGGGAAGATTCTGAATTACTGCATGGATTAAAAGAAATGAAGATAAAAATTCCACTTTTAAGATCCATAAAACACATTCTAGAGATAAATAAAATTATTAAAGGATTTTGCATCAAAACACCAAGAAGAAAGAAGCAATATCCCAAAATAATTCAAGTATCTAGAAAAATTATTGATTTATTAGCATGAAATATACTTGTTTTTAAATATGGAGATCCTGGTAGTCCTATAATAACTAAAAATTAGGAACAAGTTTATTTCAAAGTGCTTGTAGATCTAGGTTAGGCCATAAACATAATGACTGTCAACATAGTAGAGTCTTTATCTCTCACAGGGCTTTAGCCTACCATAACAATCTTGCAAATGGTAGATCAATCTACTATTGCCCCTAAAGAAACCATAGAGAATGTACCGGTCACTATATATTCTTGGGAGTAACCTATTGATTTCATGATTCTTCAATCTAAACCAAAGAGATATGGGTATCCAATCATTCTTGGTAGACTTTGGTTATCTACAGTTGTAGTAAGAATTGACTATAGATCTAGAAGCATAACCATTTCTATTGGAATCCACACTAAATAGATCTCTCTATATCCACCTACTATACCTTCAATGGGTATTTTTAAATAAATATGGGTAGATCAACTTGAACAAAATTAGACTAGTGTGTCTTCCTTAGCCATGGTTACCATCAAAGAACATGCCCAAGAGTTTGAGGAACAAATAATATAAGATTTAGACTAAGAGAGCCTAGCTCTAAAGCTTGTCAGTTTTTCTCTAAAATCTGACAATTTTGTTCTAAAGTCTGATAGTTTTCCTTTGAAGATCGAAAAGTTTGCTCCAAAGACCATTATCTTAGCTCTTAAGACTAGCAACTTAACTCTAAAGACTAATGGCTTAGTTTCAAAGATTGAAAGCTATGCTCTGAATATAAAAACTCATGAGTGGGAAGAATCCACCTCCATCATTGGAAATCAAGATAATGCCATAAGAACACCAAACATGTTATCCAATCCACAAGACATTCAACAATTCATATTTGGTTGGGCTCAAAATGTTTATAATTATTTTTTAGATGATTTTCATTGTCCATTAACCAATATCCTTTCCATAAGTTAAACCTTTTAAAAATATGTAGACACACTTCACATGTTACTACCATACACATGTCCATTGAAATCATTAATGAGCAAATACAAATATGTGAATTCCATTATTTTAGGCACTAAACATATTGCAATTCAACTAGGTAAACTATTAACTATCAATAGTTGGTTAACTGACCAGTAGGAAATAAAATTATTTAATTATTTGGTATAACACACAAATTTTTTTTCTTGGAATTATAGTGATATGAAAGGAATACATCCCAATGTTTTTACACATCACATCTATATTGAAAATGTTAGATCAGTCAGACAACCATAATGAAGGATTAACCCAAATTTGAAGGAAATTGTTGAGAAGGAAATATAAAAGTTATTTGAAGTTGGTCTTATCTATCCTATATTTTATATCCAATGGGTCTCACCTCTAGTTATTATGCCTAAAAATAATGGAAAATAGAGAGTTTGTGTAGACTATAGAGAACTGAGCAAATCCACCATGAAGATTATTTTCTCATGCCTTTCATTGATCAAATTTTAGATAATTTGGTAGGAAAACAATATTTTATTTATTAAATGGATTCAATGGATACAACCAAATAAAAATAACACCAAAATATCAAAACAAAAAAATTTATGTGCTCCTGGAAAATATAATACAGTTGTTCCTTTTGGATTGTGCAATGCGCTTGCTACCTTTCATAGAGTAGTGTTAGAAATATTTTTTGATCTTAAAAATGACTATGTGGAAGTGTACATGGATGATTTCATTGTCTATGGTAATACATTTGATGAAGTTTTGAACAACTTGAATAAAGTGCTTACTAGATGTAAAGATCAATATGTATCTTTGAGTCATGAGAAATGCATCATAATGGTTGATGAAGGGATCATCTTAGGACATCATATCTCTTCTCAAGGAATAAAAATAGATCCTAAAAATATTTATGTAATTTCTAACCTCCCCATTCCATAAATAAAAATTGATGCTAAAATTTTTCTTGGTCATGCAGGATATTACATAAGATTCATTGAAGACTTTAGCAAGATAGTTGCCCCTATGTTTTTTTTGTTGTCAAAAGATAGTGAATTTGTATGGAATGAAAAATTTCAATAATATTTTAAAACATTAAATAATAAACTCATGACTACTCTGGTCCTAAAAGGACATAATTGGGAAAAACCTTTTCATATATATATTGATGCTTCCAATACTGCATTATGAGTAGTCTTAAGTCAAAGAGATGAGGATGGAAAGATGTATGATATTTATTATATCAATAAGAATCTTACCACCACAAATAAGAACTACACTACCCCCCAAAAAAAGAATTTCTTATTGTTGTCTATGCTATAAACAAATTTAAGCAGTACACTACTAGTTATTAGGTATTCATCTATACAAACCATTTAACAATTAAGTACTTAATGAATAAATAAATAGTAGGTGGGAGAATAATTAGATGGATATTATTGTTGAAATAATATGATATAATTATCATAGATAAACTAGGGAAGTATAATGTTGTTGATGACTTTTTATATAGATTGATCACTATAGGTGAAGATGAGCTTGTGGATGACTCTTTTCTAGATGAAAAACTATTTTCTATATCCACATACTCCCTATGGTTTGAAAACATATTAAATTACTTAGAAATAGAGAAGTTTCCTCATTCTTTTACCTCTAAATAAATAAAACATTTGGTTAGAGCTAGTTCTCATTTAAAATGGTTTAAAAGCATGTTATTTAAAATTGGACCTGATCATATACTTTGTAAGTATGTCATATAAGTTGAAGTGTACGAAATCATCATATCATGTCATAGTGAACCAAGAGGAGGAAACTATTCATCAAAAAGGACCATTCCTAATATTATTAGTGTAGGTTACTATTGGTCATATTTTTATAAGTTTGTCGAAAGGTATGTATGGCAATGTGATCCTTGCCAACATATGGGTAAGCCTACTTTGTATTTTGAAATTATTCTTCATCCTCAAATAAGTTTAGAATAATTTGAAAAATTGGATTTGGAATTTATTGGATCAATCAACCCACAATCTCAAGGAAATAAATATTTAGTAGTGTGTACTGATTATATTACAAATTAGGCTAAAGTGTAGGCACTCACCTTTGTTAGGGAAACAATGGTTGTTGATTTTTTATACCATAAGATCATACTAAGATTTGGAGCTCCTAGATCTATTTTTTTAGATAAAGGACCCCAATTCATGTCTAACATGATTAAAGATTTTACAGAGCTATACCAAATCAATCATAATTTTTTTTCACCATATCATCCCCAAGCCAATGGGCAAGTGGAAGTCAGCAATAGAGAGCTAGAAAACATCCTCACCAAAATAGTAAACAACAATATAAAAAATTAGGCATAAAAATTAATATAAGAATTTTGGATAAAAAATACAACATGGAAGGCAACTATAAGATTCTCTTCATATGAACTTGTATATAGAAAAAACCTTTGTTACCAATAGAATTTGAATTGCAAACATTGGAAATAACATCTAAAATGGAAATTGATCTTGATGAAGCATAGAAAGAAATAATAATGCAACTAAATGGTTTGGATGAACTAAAAATAGATGCACTCACTCAAACTAGCATGATCTAGAAGTAGAGAAAGTAGTGGCATGACATTCACATTAGAGAAAGATAGTTTAAAGAAGGATATTAGGCACTTCTATTTGATTCTAAATTCCATAATTTCAATGGTAAGATAAGGACAAGATGGTTGGGATCATACCCATTCAAAACTATTTTTAGTGATGTCTCTATCTAGCTTCAACCCATTGATGGTGACCAAATGACACTTTTGGTCAATGGTCATAGGCTTAAGGTGTATAAAAGACCTCTCAACAAGAAAGAATTTATTGAGTAGAACCAAGACCAATTTGACCTTGTGGAAGAACCTAGTTCTTCCACTAAGGCCAAATTATTTTCACATCAAACATCCAATAAAGGAGGAGTGTTGAAAACTATCAAATGAAATTTATCCTCCCTTCAAAATTAAAAAAAAGTAAAAAATTTAAAATTAAAAAAAATAAAAAATATTGAAAGGTGAAAAATAGTAAATGACACTTTTTAGAAGGATTTTTTTTATAATAAAATAAAAATTGATGTTAACTAACCTATTTTCTCAGACTTCTTTATCCCTAAAGGACATATGGCACCTTTAGATGATAGGAATGGATGCCTATGACAAAGTAAAGTTGTATTTATTTTACCAAAGGATTAGGCATTTTTATATTTTATGTCATGCATGTGTAATCATTAAGCAATCAACACTTTTTAAATGGACAAGTTTTAATGATGTCACGTGGGTATCATGAGCCAACAACATTATCACTGCATTCAAAGATTTGATGTGATGTTTTTTTCAAAATATCTTTTCAAATAGATTTGATGAGATAATTATTTAATGGACCTTTTCAAAAAATAATTTGATGTGATGCATAATTCATTGAAAATATTGTCTCACGTACTGTCAATTATGGTCTTTATGCCACATCATTGATAATGACCAGATAAAGCACATTTCTATTATATCTCACATGATTTAAAGTGATTCCCATAACTGCTACCATAATTATTATCATAGTCTCATAATATACCCTAATTTTATATTCATTATTGTATTATTGCTACTATCAATTGTTTCATCATATCATTAAGCTCTTGCCTTCCCTTTTTTCCTATGCAAATTTGAGCTTTGTTTTTTCATAGTGTAATCGAGTTTTCAATCAAACCATGTTAGCTTTGAACATGGGTGGAAGAAAGAAGAAGAGCAAACCATAATCCTCAGACGTATTATTTGTTAGGAAATATATGGTTAGTACTCACATGGTGATTAATAATTTATGTATGGTAAATTATTAATGTGAGTAATATATTATGTAATTAGTAAAATATGTTGTTATATGGTTAAGATAATAAAATAACAAAGGTTGTTTTATTATTATATGGGTGAAATTGGTTGAAACCATATTCATATATGGTTTTGATATGGGACAAAGTTGGTTTCCTAATTTATAAGAAACACTCTCCTATATATTTGTAATAATATGCTTGAAAAAAGATGGGGTAAATTGTTATTATTATCTATATGTAGGAAATTGTGCTTAGGATATTTCATTTGGTACCAGTTTAAGAGGTTATTGATGGAAGATTAAATCATTGGGAGGGGCAATTATTTTTTTGGTCTTGCCTTGAGTAATGGGAAAAAGATAATTCAACGTAGATTAGTGTATATAGATTTCAGTCATTCAACATTTTGTGTGCATAATGCACCAAGACTCTATTAGGAGATTTGCATTTGAATTTACTTACATTGAAGACCTACATGTTAAGTGTGATTGTCAATTATAGTTGTTTGAAGAAAAAATCATGGAAGGAAAAATGATTGATGGACTTCATTGCTTGCTCTTTAGATTTGTTATCTACATAGTGGAATTGAAGTTCTAGTTACCAAGACTAAATCAAGAGATCTACACCTAAGTTAGCTACCATGAATCCTCCATTCCATTGGAACTTTATCTACATCATCATCCCAGCTTCATAGCCTGCCATGTTTCAACAATAATGAGTTTTATATTTTGGCAAGTTTGAAATCTTCTCCAACCATCACGTCTCTACATGTGAGATCCACTTTGCATTCCATACTAGTAATGCAAGAATTGACCTACACAGATCTAATCTATGATTGGTGATCCATCTATTGTATATAGCTTTATTATTCTATTGTAGTCATCTAAAATCTTAGGTTTTTAATTACTATCTCGGCCATGTATAACTACAGATCCCCAACAAAACATCACATTTGGTTAAAGTTGTGATTGTTTTTAATAAGTTACGAAAGTTTTTTAAGGGCTTATTTTATTTTTTTATTTATTTAATGTTATTTGAGTATTTAGATTTTAAGTTTAATTCATTATTTTAGATTGAGTCCAATATTATTTTAAGTTCATTAGGTATAGTCTTAATTTTCAAAAATTTAAAGTTATAGTTTTGTGAGTTGAGTCACTATATGTTTAGGTGATTATAGGTTTTTTAATTAAAATATCACTTTTTATAGTATTAAAGTGTCAAATGTCATTATAATTCATCATTTTGAGTCATATATTAGAAATTTATAATCAATAGCCTTTGTCTATATTATAAATTAATATTAAAAGTGTCTTTAAGTTGTTAAAAAATATCAAAAATGAGTCCATAGACATAGTTTAAGAGTCATTGGTTCATTAAAAGAGTCAAAATGTTGTAAAAATAAAAAAAATTGCCTTATAGACACATTTTTGGTGTGATCTAAAGTCCTAGAAATCATTGAACCTCATTGATATATTTTCTAAGTAGAAAAATACTAGAGGATGGAGGATAGAGGAGACTGGAAGATAACCAGTGACCTCTCATCAATCACCATCGATGAGGTTGCAGTACTGATCTGGTGGCTATTTTGTTTCTATTGTGTGTTTACTTTTAGTAGTGTGTGGTGTGTAGATACTAAAGAACAATTATATTAGAGAGAAGATGGTTTTAGAGATCCCCTGACTATGGTGATCCTCTGATTATAGTACTTTATTGGAATATGGTTAGCTAGGAAAATGCATTCACTAGTATTGGTGATCATGTGTAGCAAGATCCAAGACAACAAGATTTAATCAATAGTATGTAGTACAGTATAATTTGATTTTTATTATTCCTATGGAAATTTCACATTGTGGGGGGGGCATATCTACAATGATCCATTTCCATTTTGTGCTAAAATGGCTAAAGTCAAGCGTAGCTTCCAGTGGTAGTGGTAGTTTCCTTTGTTGTTGAAGATTGAATGGTAGTGATCGACAACAATGGATACAATTGAGAACATTATGTTCTCATAGATGTAATGTGATATCTTTTCAATGTGAGTTTTAATTCTTCAAATTTGTGATTTTTAGGTTATTTCCTATATACTTTCTTGATGTACAAACATAGTGGCGAACACAAACCCCAGATTAAGTTAGTTCATGGATCTGGAAAGGGTTTGTGGGAGGATCCAAAAAACCACACGAGGTGGACAATTGATGGGGCCTATTTACATCAAGGTTTGTGGTAAAATTTTATAACCATGGGAGGAGTGAGGCTCTCTTTGTATCAAGGTCATGACCTAAATAGGGCATGCTACAAGGGGTAAGCATATTGTTGATCAGTGTGTGAATGTTTTTCTACCATGTTCTCACTAAGGGGGGAATGTCAGGAAATCTATGGTTAGTACTCACATGGTGATTAACAATTTATTTATGGTAAAATATTAATGTGAGTAATATATTCTATAATTAGTAAAATAGGTTGTTATATGGTTAATAAAATAAAAAAATAAAGGTTATTTTATTATTATATGGGTGAAATTGGTTGAAACCATATTCACTTATGGTTTTACTATGGGACAAAGTTAGTTTCCTAATTTATAGGAAACACTCTCCTATATATTTGTAACAATATTATTGAAGAAAGATGTGGTAAATTATTATTATCTCTATGTAAGAAACTGTGTTCAGGATCTTTCATTATTACAGGATGAGGCAGCCAGAGATATCTTTGAATCAATAGGGTCATTAAATTTATTAAATATGTTTTAAGATTTTCATGAAGAATTGTGCAAGAATTCTTTGAGAATTTTGATGGATACCATTATGTTATAAAAGGTAAAAACATTCTAGTGAATCCCTCTATGATTAGTTCAGTCTCTAGGATTCTTGAGGGGGTGTAGTTGTTATTGATAAAATAAGTTTTACTGACCTGATTCACATGTTAATTGAAGGAAATGAGGCCTACCCTAGACTAGCCAAGTCCCCACAAGGAGTGGCTAGGGGAATGATGAGAGATAGACTTCCATAACCTTGGAAGAATGTTATATTTTGGATTATGAAATATCTTACTTGTGATGGTTAGTTTATAGTAGTTGGTGGAGATGATATGATAATTATTCTTCACCTGAGGAAAAGAGCCCCGAGAAAAGAATACAGGGTAAATATTCCATCTTTCCTTCACAATGCCCTAATCAATGTTGCTTAAAAATTAAACATAGGTATTGGGTCCATCTGACACCATCGATTGGTTACCCTCATATGTCAACATTATTTTCTAAGTAAATATAGGGGTGAAAAGGCCTAGTCCTTTCTTCAAAAATTCTCACAAGTTTACATTAAGAAAACACTATGCCCTATCTCTCTTCCTTCTACCATAGTACATATTAAAGAACACTCATATTCACCACCTTTGGATCCAAAGATACTATGCTAAAGATCAAAGAGACAAATGAGAGTTTCCTTAGATAACCCTAATCCTCCATCTAAGCTTTATTACAATCATCGACTTAATTTTTAGGAAGAAGAAAAAGATGTGTAGGCTAATGAGACCTTGGGAAGCTTAAGCTCCCCTATTTACATTACAAAATTTAAATCAGCTATTGTAGAATAACCCCATGAACAAGAAATTGTATTTGAAAAAGAAATCCTTGTAATAAAAATTATGCCTCAAGAAGCATATCAAACTTTACCCTTTATAACTGATAAGGGTAAATCACCCTTGATAGAAGAAGGTCCATCTTCCCCCCATCCTATTAAAAAATAAGAAGAGTTGAAACATGTCATGGATTTATCTCACCATGAAGAAATAATCTAGCAATAATAAGTAGAATTAGATGTTCTTCATTCAACCTTGCAAGGTAAGGACTTGATTATTTCTAATTTAGAACAAATATGTCAAGAATATGTCACTAGAGCTAGAGAAAAAGAGATAATTCTTATAGTAATACAAGTTAAACAAACTAGAGTACACAATTTGATGTTTTCAAAAAATCAAGAGTTGAGTACTTTACATAATTCTCTTACTATTAAGGACACTCAAATTGTTGATTTATAACATGCTAATGTTGATAAAAATAATTAGATTTATAATTTGAGATAGATTGAATCTAATATAAATGTATTGATCATTCAACACACTATTATAAACCACTCAGACTTATGAGTTACAAGCCTTTATTCAAGTAATGTAGAGAGAGACAAAAGAAATAGCAGTCTAGACTAAGGGATCTATAAGAGTCATTCCCTCCCTCTCCATTCCACTCCATGAAATTATCTTAGTATAGAACATAACCCATAATAAGATTCAGAAGTTGAAGGAAGAAAATGCTAAGCCTAAATAAGAGTCTCAAAAATAATTGGTAGATTCTCAATAACAATTACAAAAAGTTCAGGTCTCCATCCAACATATTTGTGTTATTTCTGAGAAATTGTTAGCTTGCAGGCAACCTTCCTCTATTTATGTTCTTTTTATCCATGAGAAATTTTATAAGTGGTAGATACAACTTATTTTCCTTAGATTTCAACACATTATTGAAGATGATCACATGTTTATGGACATTTTTCTAAAAAACATTAAAGAAAGGAAAGATGCAATTTGTGAGTTTTATACTTTTAATTTGTTGTTAGGTTATCAACCTAGTTTTCTTGTAAATTTATTTGTTGGAGAGACAAAATTGTATGCCTCTCTCTACTCTAAGGAACCAAATAGAATAAAAACAAGCCCATAATAAAATTTTTAAATTATAAAGCACCATTGGGATATGTATGAGACCCTAATTCCTAGAAGCAAGGAAAATTATTGTTGCTTTTCAACCATTGTATCACATGTATATGAATAATAAATACCATGAGTTATTGAGATCCAATATTACAATTTTTAGATATTTTTTGAACCAACATTCTAACAATTCCATCAATGCTAGTATTGATAGGTGGGAATATTTACATATTTATTTGAGGTACAGGGAAGTCCTATGCCTCACCATTATTAGATGGAGACCTAGGAGAGCCAAGTCAATTGCATAGATTATCACTTAACTCTTAGATGATGCTAGTTCAGATGTATGGATTGGGATGAGGTTCATGACTATAATAATTCATTATCCTCTATCTACATGGAAGAGTTGGCATAATCAAGAAAAAGTTGAGTTTCAAGATTTGTTACATATAGTTATAAGGGATTTTGGATTCTTTCCAAGAGGCCACCATGATTGGGGCCACCATTTTTAGGTTTATAATCTTAGTCAGAGGTTAGAATCATGAATTTTGGATTGAATATTAGTTATCTCAATTGTTTTTAAGAGGATTTATGAAAGGTAAAGTGTGGGGGAATAAATGATGATCATTTCATATAGCTCATCTGATCCAAGTAACATTTTAGACAATAATTCAGATGATGGTTCTACTTTAATTGGTGGCAGAACTTTTGGGAGCCATAACTTTTGCACCATATCTCTGTTTGACTCCCCATTTGAACTGTTGGAAATATAAGAATGAGGAGAATGTGGTGAGATGGAATGGATATTTTATTGATGAATTTTGATCCTATAAAACCCAATGGAAGTTTCCCAAATTTTAATTTTAGTAGTGAAATCTAAAAATACTAAGTTTCTAAAAATAGTAATTCCTCAAATTCTATATTGTTGTAAATTGTGGAAGTCGAACCACTTAATCTCCCTCAAGATTAGTGACCTTATAAATCCTCTTCCTGCCTTTAAAACATGTATAAATGAAGATGTAACCCAAAATGGAAATCAAACATCTCTTTTCAGAGATAGGTATATGTTTGGGTCTGCAAATTTGATGAATAAAACATCTCTTCTTAGAGATAACATTATTGTTATTGTGTTGTTCTTGTTTCTTAAATTATCTTTCAACCAAAGATTTTGAGTTTTGGATCATCATCATATTTATATAAACTATCCATAAAGTGTTGCTTTTTTATATATATTTCATTTCATTTAATAGTTAAGGTCTTATCTAAGTAAGAAATGAATGTAGTTTATCCTTTGTTTGTATGTAATTTATTGATGATTCTTTACCTTGTTATTGTGTCTAAATTGGATGAATAACATAGTTTCAAGTACAGAAACACATCCAAATGGTGGGGTAATTTTGAGAAGATAACAAATAGTTTTAGAAACTATTTTTGATTAAAATTTTGAGGATTCGACGAGCGAGCTCTGAAGATATGATGCTCCATAAGTGCTCCAAAGATGTTTTGAGGGTGTTCTGAAGACATATATAGGTTGCTCCAAAGACATCTAGGCATGCTCCAAAGACATAAAAAATTGATCCAAATACCTTTATAACATGATCTGAAGACACCTAAACATGATTCAAAGACCAATTGGATCCTACTAATTGAGACAGTAACTCTATAGATATATATAAATAGACTTTCTATATTTAGATGCCTTATTTTAAACATTACCATTCATGGTAATGGCTTGAAATAGTCTAGATATATTTGTACTTCTATTTTATAAAAATGTATATGTATCTTCAATCTATGTTGGTTATTTTCTATCTATAGTTAGTTGAGTCAGTTCCAATGCATTCCTAGAATCATGGCATCTAATCCCTAGATTGTCTATATTTTAAATAAATAGATTTGGGAATGTAGATCATCAAGATTTTTTACTATGTGAATAGATGTTGAGACATGTTTAAATACACATTTCCTTCTCATTCTAGATAGTTAGAAAAATTTGGAAAAGTTAGTGAATTAGAAATCAGAAGAAGCATTTCATATATGTATATGTTCTTTTGAATGAAATAGAGTTCAAATTTTATTTTTATTATTGAGTAAAGTAGTTTCTATTCTGAGGATGGATTAAGGGTCCACTTCTCTCCAAGGATCAAGATAAATTGGTAATTTTAGTTTAATAGTTTAGAAGAATTTATTTAATTTAGATATATTTTAGTTATTGTAGAGTGATTTCCTTTCAAAGAAAAGAGTGTTTGTTTTTAAATACAAGTGTGAATTTATTTTTCAAAAGAAAGTGTGAATTTCATTTAAATAAAGTGTGTTTCATTTACATGCAAGAGTTATTTTAATTCAATACAAGTAGGTTTCTTTTATGCAAGAGTGTGTCTTTCAATTCAAGTAAGTTTGTTAATTCATCTCATATTCAGAATTTAACAGAAGTTGTTTAAGTGACAATAGACAACACTCTCATATTTTAGAATATCACATTATCTTACCCAGCCAAAAAAGTCAAGTGAAGATATCATATGTCTTATGCCAGATGTTTAAGTTATGAATGTTGATGGTGTATATTCAATAGAAGATCTTCAATTAACAAAAAATTTAGATTTACTTTTTTGAAAAATAAAGCTAGTGTTTTATTTACTATTTTTAGGATTTATAAAACATAATAGAAGTAACACCCCTAAAACAATGAATTGTACAAAACCAATATAAAATGGTCTTATTACATACAACCATTAGACACTACCCCAGTTGAAATTGACACCAATCCATTGATTGGTTAAATAAGAGATATAGTGACAACCTATCAACTCATTGGTGTTATCTATGTATTTTATTTCTTTATACACTTACTTATCTTATATGATAAAATGTGAAAATATAAGGCTTATGTTGGTATTATTTTCTGTAAATGTGAGCAAATGCATGGTAAAAAGGGAACAAAATAACAAATGAAATGTAAATGGACAAATATAGCAAGTAAAAAGAAACTCAAAAAATAAAATACGTGAAATAAAATGAAATAAAAACTATAAAATGAATCTAAAACACACCACAAAATATGAGATTGTAAAACATTATAAAATGAAATAGCAAGCAAAGATAATGAAGTAAGTAAAACTAAACTGAATGAAAAAATCAAACAAAGATATGTAAGTAAATGGAATATCAATTAATGAAAATACCAAACAAAGATATTTAGGTAAATGAAATATTGATTGATGAAAAACTCAAACAAAGATATTTAAGTAAATAAAATATGATGAATGAAAAAATTAAACAAACTTATGTAAGAAAATGAAACACAAATGAACAAAAAATCAAACAAAGATATGTAATTAAATGAAATATATATGAATTAAAAAATAAAACAAAGATGTGTAAGTGAAATGTCAAATTATGTTAAAAAACCATGAAAAAACATAATTAATTAAAAATGTGAAATTTAATTCAAAATGTAAGACAAGCATGCCCAGTCATATATAATAAAGAACATGTAAATAAGATTGAAAATGAAAAGTGAAAAGATATAAATAATGATGACTTTAAACTTCAGTGCTTGCTTTAAAATGTGATGTAGAAAATTACAACCACCTAATGACATGACTAGGATGATAATGAGATGCCATGGTAATAAAATGGTGATGGGTGTTTGCTAAGAAGACCTAGTCCTATTCAATTCTTATAATTCAACTCACAAGATAAGAGCTAGGAGGCATAAGTATGGAAATGTGATCAAGAATGTAATCATCTAAAATAAATATCCAAAAATTGGATAGTGGGAATAATGTGATTTATATGAGGAATGTGAGGTGCTACATGGATGATGTGGAAATCCTAAATGGAAATAAAAACACTAAATAAAGGACCTACAACTTAAAGGACCTAAGACACTCTAGCTAGTGAATGCACCTTTTGGGATAACAAGTTAAGTACAAAGATCATCCCATGAAGGATATATTCATGAAATTAAAATGGTCCTACCTTTCCACAACATTTTCCTTTCTCCTCAAGACCCCTTACATAGCCGTCAACCTACTACAAATATTGGATACTTGTGTGAGATTATAGGTTGAACTAAAAAGTAGGAAGTAATAGGTATTTGAATAGATTATACTAAGATTTATCTCATTCAAACTAGCCAAACATAGTACACAAAGGAATATAATTCAATACGTAATATTATTTCCCAAACTCTAATACACACTACTATTCCATTTCTCCTTTCAACACCATTACATATATATAGGAGGATACTTCCTATAACCAGGGATTTTGAGACCCATAAAATATCTCTCCCAAATAATTTGTAAACCAAATGTGACATATTATTTTTCCTAATAATATAATATTAACTATCTAATACAATCTTATCATATTAACCATACGGTTACTAAAAAACTTGTAAGTATTTTTACCTCTCGATAATTAACCCACCAAATGTAAATAGTACTTTACCTAATTTAAATCCTAAACTCTAACATTCCTCTCCTCAGTTTTTACATGGTAAAATATATCCCATTCTTTGATTATAGTGTACCACCTCTATGTGCTCATGATCAACTATATTATTATAAGTGGCTTTCATGGATGGATACAATCACCATCTAGGTAAGAGCAAATACCTATGCTTCTACTCATCCTCCACACTTATTTGTTGATGGTTTTACCTGACTATACCAAAAACCTTATCCAATTAGTTTTATAGGTGTACTAATAACCTTTCATAATTGATTTTCATAGGATTACCAAAAACCTTACACAATTGGTTTTCTTAGTTTATCAAAAATCTTCACAATTAGTTTTTTTGGTTTACCAAAAACTTTCACATCATGATTCCCAAAATACATATTTTTTTCAACATTCTACATTGTTTCTACAAAAGGTGTGACATGAAAATACACAAGTGAAGAGGCATACTCATCTATTCTTATTTCATACCACACTGAAAAAGATGAAAAAATAGAAATCCACACAATTAAAAACCACATGCCACTAAAGCAGAAGTGGCCCCATTGCTTGTGGCTAATGAGAGGCTTGAATGGCCTCCATCCTCCAATGCCTCCAACCTATAACAAGTTGATGCTTACTCAATAAGATAGGTCAGTATGTGTTCTGATGGTTATCATAGGTTCTTTATTAGTTGTTTCCATATAAATTGGAACCCCCTATAATTCGAATGTTTCATATAGAAGATAATGCATCCATGAGGCAATTTTTTTTTCAATTTTGACAATGATTCTATATAACACAAAATGACCTAAAAAATTACTCTTGACAACATGATTCAATATAATTTATTGATGGAAATGACTTTTAATTTTTGACTCATTTTTTAATAACTTTTGGACAAAAAGTGACACACTTTTAAAATGGCTCAAAAATTAATTTGACACTTTGGATTTTTATGTATATTAAAGACACTAAAATAACTCTAGACTTTTTATTAAATATGAATGATCTATGAAATTGCATTAGGATTTCCCATTTAACAAAACCTAAAAAATTACAACTTATTAATTATGACTAAAAACTTATAAACTCTTGACGAAAAAATAAGATTCAATGACATAAATATAAACCATTAACCAAAGAATTTAAATGGATAATCTAAATACTATATAAAAATGATAAACTACAAAAGACAATTTTGAATTTATCAACCTATCTAAATTGACTATATGGGCCTTAAAAAAATGGTTTTCATAAACTAAAGTACATATAATTTCACACGACAATATCAATGTAAGTTGAATGCCAATGTGTCTATAAGATCAATGAGCATGGAAGATATGATAGTGGGAAGACATTTACTTTAGCTATGTTTATGCAAAAGTGGAGTTCAAAGAAGATAAACAATGAGTAGAATATAGAGAGTTTACAACAAAACATGTATAAGAACATATATCCAAATAACACATGATTATAAATGCAAAGTGTAATCTTTAAATTCAATAAGACTATAGAGAAGACAATAGTCAGCTGGGTTGAGGCATCCACATGACTACACATTTATAGTGTAGACCCTTTGTATATAAAACATTAGGTAGAGGATCACACCGTGATTAAAAAACACAAGGTAGATTTGAATACTCAGGATGTTCAGATTTACTACAGATTAATACCCAAATTTGATTGGTGAATAGAGGTAGACAGAATGAATCATGGAATTTTTAGTGTATGAGATACACTAGTAGGATTGTGTTGGGTGATTATAAGTAATTGAATAATATGATAGAGTCCAGTTGAAAATTAACCAAAACAAATCTTGACATAGCATTAAGGCACAAAGAGACAAGTTTTAAGCATTTTCAATAGGTACCAATGGACTTTATGATCTCAAATGATTCACAACACCTATGTGTTCTTTCTAAACAAGCCCTCAATGTTGTCAAACAAAAATTGATGTTTGAAATGCATGAAGTGATCTATATATCTATGCTTGGTGTGAAGGATCCTATCGGTAGCATCAAAGCTAGTAGAATGGTGATAAGATTGACACAAACTCTTATGAGGCATTTCTTACAAATAATATTAATAATTAATCCTTTCTATTAAATGATACAACATAAAGACATGGGAATGCCTTTTAATGATTCTTGTGCTACCATTTTACATAGACCTTGAATGATCCACTCTAATACCAATAATAAGTATTTGAAGATCTTATACTCAGCTTTATCTCATTCAGACTAGCCAAACATAGTACATAAAGGAGTATGATTCAACACATAATATTATTTCTTACACTCTAATACACACTACTATTCTATTTCTCCTTCGAACACCATTACATATATAAGGATATTTCCTATAACCATGGATTCCAAGATACCTACAATATCTATCCCAAATAATCTCCAAACCATGTTGACATTATGTTTTTTATTCCTAACAATATAATATCAACTATCTAATACAATCTTACTATATTAACCATAGGTTACTAACAAACCTCTAAATATTATTTACCTCTTGGTAAATAACTTACCAAATGTAAATAGTATTTTACCTAATTTAAAAACTAAAATTGAATAGAAATATATTATAATGTAGTGAAATAAGACCTCATACCCTAGTATACTAGCCTACCACACCTCAATAGACCTGGGCTCTATCATGAGGCCAACCATGGTATTTTAAAAACAACTAATATATGAGTTGTGCTAAACAAATATCACATATTTTGGTGTGATATGAATTTTAATATATAATTGCCTTTAAGAATTTGCCTTTTCTAATGGTTTTTATTTTTCTTTTCCTCCTCCATATCGATTAATAAAACTAAACATGGATAAAATAACTAGCTAACACTAGAGATCCAACACTTGGACAAAATAAAAAATAACCTAAATACCATGGTGTCTAAATAATCCTAGAATACCTATTGGAGGTTCTAGATTACACCCTAGCTAATCAAAGGATTGTTTAAATCCTCTACGCAGTCCAACATGGGACTGAACCTAGGCTATGGGTCACCTAATCTTGGGTTATACCTATAGATTTTTTATTGAGGCTATCTCCTTAGATATGGAAATATAATTCTTTTCCTAATCCTTAATCTATTGGGATGAAAATGGAAGAAAATTCATGAATGAAAACCTACTTTAAGTGTGGTGATTCACCAAATGTTCAATGATCCACTCTCAATTTGGACACTTCCATGACTATTAATGAATCCAATGGAGATAAGGATTGATAAAATTCTATGACAGAGTTTCAAACATGATTATTTTGTGTGGAGGTTGAAAGAGACCTGCAACTTGAAGGACAAAATGAGATAGGTCAAATTAAGACACTATGGACTTACGACACTTCAAGAGAAATCTCACTAGCTAATACTTCACACAACCTATAAGAAAGTAATAGCCTTAAAGAAAGGTACATGAAGGACCTACAAATGATGAATAGATAACATAAGTTCTATGAATCAAACTTCAATAGAGTACACTTATCATTAACTAGAATCTAAAATTTGTCTTAGATTACTTCAAAAGAGTTTTACAAAGTGATTTTAGTAGAGGTTGATATATGATTTGTATCCCAGTCAAGGGATACAAATCAAGAGTTTAAGGCTAATATTTATAGGAATAAAAAAGATGAGAGAGAGAGAGAGAGAGAGAGAGAGAGAGAGAGAGAGAGAGAGAGAGAGAGAGAGAGAGAGAGAGAGAGAGAGAGAGAGAGAGAGAGAGAGAGAGAGAGAGAGAGAGAGAGAGGGAGAGAGAGAGAGAGAGAGAGAGAGAGAGAGAGAGAGAGAGAGAGAGAGAGAGAGAGAGAGAGAGAGAGAGAGAGAGAGAGAGAGAGAGAGAGAATGTCATTGAAGGGGTCATTAATGAACCTAATCCCATTTAGGAAAACCATCACCATAATCCCTCTCAATCCTTCCCTTGCATTAATGTCACTGTATCTTTTTGGGCATGATGGAGAATGTGAAGATCAAGACCATTTACAAGAAGCAATCCCCACCACCTCATGAATCCTTCTCGATATCCTCTACATTAATGTCCTTCATTGTATTCTTCAACCATGCTTGATGTTCTTCCTAAAATTCCTTGTGTAGTCACCATTGTGCCATTGCTTCCAAATCTTGAATATGGATCTATTATGGATGAAAACCAATTATCTTATTGGTTTTCATATAATCATGATTACAAATGAAGATCCCTAGGCTAGGATCTCTCACGATGTAAAACCTATGTCTAAAATCTCTTAAAAAGGTCTACATGGATTTAGTGATGTTAGATGAATTTACAGGGTCTGCTCCTAGTAACGCATATCACATTTGATCTTGTATTTATGCATTCTACCTGCTTAGGGTGATGAAATACTTTGTCCAATGTGTTTACCTTCATGGCATCTAGTTCAACCTAGATAACATGTTCAACCTCTACTTGAGATATCTTATCTTTAAATTTTGATATTAACCATTGATCAGCTTGCTTGTGCATCATCCATCTTGCTTGGACCCATTATCTTTAAATTTCACCATGCACCATTAAATCTCTATTTAGGTACCTAAGATCTTGACACTTATCTACTTCGTGCTTATGTTGACCTTTTGACTTGACACTCACCATTGGATATACTTTATATGAGTGAACATGCATTATAGATTTGCCTAGACCCACTGACTTGAGTTTCATCTACATGCCATTAGATCTAGATGTATGATGGATTGTAGACCATTGGATTTGTGTAGACTACTAACTTTTTTAGTTGCCTCATATTGTTAGATTTGATCTGAGTGAATGCCAACCATTGATCTTACCCTAAGGACCTTTTGACTTATTGAGTGAATACATGTTATTGATCTATGATTTGATTGAATGAGAGTTGTTGGATCTTTTTTTTGAATCCAAATAGCTATTTGTCATGTCTCAAACTTTACATTTGTGTGCTTATTCAATTATGCAAGTCTAACTTTAAAGGGTTATATCTTGAGATAATGAGCTCATCAAGACATGAAATATGAAAATAATTATCAAGGAACTAAAATCATTATGTCCATGAAATATTTTATTTTGTGAGGCTCCCTAGGTGCATTTATTAAATGTGCAATCAAATGACCTATTTGTTTTTACATGACATGCTAATGATGGTCTAGCCTCTCTAGACTTGTACAAGTCATCTTTTGATTTGTCAAAGATTTGAATAACCTTGGATACTTTATACCAACCTTCTCCATCCAATTTGAATGTCATGAATACCATGGAAACATACTGGGTCCCTTCTCTTTCCACTGTAAACCTACTCCCAGGCTTTCTTCTCGAAGATCAATAGGTTACACTTTAAGCTTGCTTAAAGTGTTTTAAAATCTTAGCAAGCTACATGAGATAGTTGTTAAGTTGTGGAGCTAAAAGCTTCACTGATGCAAATGGAGGAGGTTGCTAAGTGTTGCAGTAACCTACATCAGTCATCTTCAGTGTATTTAGTAACCGACATCGGTTAGGGGTCGGCCGACATCGGTCAGACAAGAACCGACATCGACAACCTGTGTGTGTGTGTGTGCATTTGCATGCACTTCCAGAATTGGTCTAATTTTAGATGGACAGTTAGTTTGCATGTAAAAGACTAATTTTAGTCTTGAGTCTATGTTTCTAGTTATTTTAATTAGGAAGTCTAATTATTGTTTGTATGGGATCTATTTAAGAGACCCATGGGGCTGTATTGTAATCAAGGGATAAGGAAGAGATCCTTCCAATTGTAAGATCAGTTGATCTGTAGGTTGTGCAAGATCAGGAGAGATCTACATGGTAAGTAAGATTAGTTAGATCTGCAGGTGTGTGTGTGTGTGTGCAAGGTCAAAGGATATTTGTGGGGTAGCAAGGTCAAATGAGATCTACAACATAACAAGGTGTAAGATCATGGAGATCTACTTGGAGTACTTGGTGGATTGGCAGTATTGTTATTGATTGGTGGAGGGAACAACTCAGTCTTGAGTTGTGGTTGTAATTGATTGTGTGAGAGAGAGAACTCTTGAGGGAGAATTACTAGTATGCCCAAGAGGTGTGGGAAGAGTGTGATTTCTTCATTGTATTTCCTTCTAGAATAGTGTTAATACAAGATTGTATTATCTCTCATATTCTGTGTTGTTTTTGAATTCTAGTTACATATTACTTCTAGTTTAATTTCGTGTTTAGTTGCTTATACAAGGTAATAAATTGTACTCTTAAGGAGTAGGATCTTAACAAGTGGTATCAAAGCTTTGCTATTCTAGATCTTGACAATTGGTATCAGAGCCTGGTTGAAGGTTCATCAGAGCAAGTTAGTGTTTGTTGATTACAGGTCACTCTCAGGGGTTTCTGATTGAGTGGGAGTATAGCAATGCTAGAAGAAAGTAAGCTAAGAATGGAGAAATTCAATAGCAAGAATTATCAATTATGGTATTGTGGAAAGAAAGGGCAAGTAAAGAAAGATTGTTGGTTGGTAGAAGATCAGCATGAAGGAAATAAAGAAGCAAATGATGCAGGTATTGTTGCACGGGATGCTCTTATATGTTCCTTGGATAAAGTAGAATCTTGGGTTTTAGATTCTTTTGCCTCTTTCCATGCAACCCCAAATAGAGTATTTTTCCATGATTATGTCCATGGAGACTTTGGAAAGATTTATTTAGGGGTTGTTGAGCCTTGTCAAATTGTTGGCAAAGGGGAAGTGTGGTTGAAATTGCAGATGAGAAACACATGGGTGTTGAAGGATGTCATGCATGGCCCCATCTTGAAGAGGAGTCTAATTTCTGTAGGAAATTTAGGTGATGAGGGTTGCACAATAACTCTCACAGTAGAATCTTGGAAAGTTTCCAAGGGTGCACTTAAATTAGCATGTGGTAAGAAAGTAGGTACTCTTTATCTATCTACTTGTATTACTGATTCTCCTTATATTTTATCTACTTTAGATGTAGATGTGAAGATGTGGCTCTATAGGCTTTGTCACATGAGTGAGAAGGGGATGCATGTTCTTAGGTCAAAAGGTAAGAGTTCGGATTTGGAAAGCATAGATCGAGATTTTTGTAAGCAACAGAAGAAAGTGAGGTTTCTTGTTGCTGATGCTACAAGAAAGGATCAGGTTTATTGCATAAAAAGGAAATCTGATGTTTTTGACACATTAAAGAACTAGAAAGCCTTGGTTTTCAAGGAGAAGATGATGGACAGAGATCAGCTCAAGGGGATGACTAATTCTGAGTAGGGTAGTTTGGACAAGGTCATGATCCAAAGTGAGCTCATGGGTAAAAATCATCACTCACAAGAAAACATAGTTATAGACATCGGTTAGGTGAGAACCGACATCGATCAAGTAGGTACCAATGTCGGTCATGTGTAGATCAGAGTCAGTGGTGTTGGGCAGGTGGACATCGATGTCAATCAGGGAACTAGCATTGGTGATTAGGTGGAATCGACATCAGTCAGGTGCAAACCAGGGTCGGCCAAAGGTGATCGAGATTGGTCACTATCACAATAGATTTTGGGTAGACAACAAGCTATCAAGGAGTCTCAAACGCTCATGAGGAGGATTGAAAGGGTAAGTAAGCCTCAAATTCATTATTCCCCTTCTTTATACTACTTTTTTCTCACTGATGGTCAAGAACCAGGAAGTTTTGAAGAGGTAAAGCAGGTAGAATCCAGGAAACAGTGGGAGCATGGCATGAATTCTTTGGAAGAGAACCAAATGGGAGATTTGGTAGAGTTTCCAGTTGGGATGAAAGCACTGAAAGACAAATGGATTCCTAGGTTAAAGAAAGGAGAGAATGGACACATGAGACAAAAGGCCAGGTTATATGGTCTTGAGCAGGCTGCAGGATAATGGTGTTTAAGGTTTGACAGGTGTATGACAAAGCATGGCTTTAGTCAATGTCAAATGTGACCATTGTGTTTACTTTATCAAGTTGGATAATATTAGCTACATTATCCTATTATTGTATGTAGTGTATATGCTTGTTGTAGGGTCACACATGTAGGAGATTATTGAGCTAAAGGTAAAGTTAGTTTAGAGGTTTGCCATGAAGGATTTGGGAGCAACAAAATTCTTTGGCATGAGTATTTCTAGAGATAGGGAAAGTCACAGGTTGATTTTGTCTCTAGATGATTATGTGAATAAGGTAGTGGAGAGGTTCAATATGCAGAATGTAGAACTGGTTAGCACACCTATGGATGGACAGTTCATAGAACAGTGTCCCAAATCACATGATGAGGTTGAGTACATGAGTATTAGACCTGAGATTACCCAAGCAGTGGGAGTTTTTAGCAAGTTTGTGGCCAATTTGGGAAAGGAGCACTGGAAAGCAATTTAGTGGATTCTCAGGTATCTGAGAGGGACCAGCAGTAGGTATACATGCTATGCAGGGTCAAGCACTTCTCTACATGGGTATGTAGATTCAAATATGGTAGGTTACATGGATGATAGGAGAAGCACCACAAGATTTGTGGTGGTTGGTCTTCAAGACTAAACTTGAAGAGGGATACAAGCCAGGAAACAAAATTAGATGATGTATAGGTACAGGTACAGGTGTAGCTGTTTATCTCCAAGTGGGAGATTGTTAAGTTGTGGAGCTAAAAGCTTCACTAATACAAATGGAGGAGGTTGCTAAGTGTTGCAGTAACTGATGACAGTCTGATCAACTGATGTCAGTCATCTTAAGTGTACATAGTAACTGACATCAGTTAGGAGTTGGCTAACATCGGTCAAACAGGAACCAACATCGGCAACCTATGTGTGTGTGTGTTTGTATGCATTTCCAAAACTGGTCTAATTTTAGATGGACAGTTAGTTTGCATGTAAAATACTAATTTTAGTCTTGAGTCTATGTTTCTAATTATTGTAATTATGAAGTCTAATTATTGTTTGTATGGGATCTATTTAAGAGACCCATGGGGCTGTATTGTAATCAAGGGATAAGGAAGAGATCCTTCCACTTATAAGATCAGTTGATCTGTAGGTTGTGCAAGATCAGGGGAGATCTACATAGTAAGATCATTTAGATCTGTAGGTGTGTGTGTGTGTGTGTGTGTAAGGTCAAAGGAGATCTGTGGGGTACCAAGGTCAAAGGAGATCTACAACACAACAAGGTGCAAGATCAGGGAGATCTACTTGGAGTACTTGGTGGACTGGCAGTATTGTTACTGACTGGTGGAGGGAACAACTTAGTGTTGAGTTGTGGTTGTAATTGATTGTGTGTGAGAGAGAGAAATCTTGAGGGGGAATCACTGGTACGCCCAAGAGGTGTGGGAAGAGTGTGATTTCTTCATTGTATATCCTTCTAGAAGAGTGTTAATACAAGATTGTATTGTCTCTCATATTTTATGCTATTTTTGAATTTTAGTTACATATTACTTCTAGTTTAATTCTATGTTTAGTTGCTTATACAAGGTAATCAATTGTGCTCTTAAGGAGTAGGATCCTAACAAGTGGTATCAAAGCTTTGCTGTTCTAGATCCTAACAATAGTTGGACTACTCATTCCATCCAAAAATATATTTAGCTCATCCATTCAGGTAGAAGATTTGTTTGTGGGCCCATTTGGCCAAAATTTTTGGTGACTCAACTAGCTAACATGCCTACTATGTTTGCAAACCTAGAATTTGATCAAGCTTGCTCATGATGACTAGATAAATGAATTATTACTTACAAAGAAATCTTACTTGACTCCTTGAAACAATTTGAAGCAATGAGACACATAAAAATGATAATAAAGAAATAAAACACATGAAACAACTACCTAAATAGCAAAAAAACAACAAATAAAGTAATGTGCAAGAGAACTTGGAGGTAAAGATAGACCTATCTACCTATGTACAAAGATCATAAATCAAAAATAGTATAAGATTTTAAGGTACCTCCAATTAACAAGGATGGGAAGTCTCTCTCCATTAAACCTATCAAGATCAAAGGCATTGCTCTCCTTGCATCCTATGATAACATAAGGCCCACTCTAAAGACTATCAAAATTGAAGTGTGTTTCTAGTTTTGCATAGTTCTCATCCCATTTGAGGACTATATCACCTTGTTGGAATGTATTTGAGGAAGATCTATTTTAAAATGACCTCTTCACTTGGTGATGACTGGAACACATAATGGGTATAGCAGTGTCCCTTATCTCCTCCAGTTGTCTCAACTCATTCAACCTTATCTACATATCATCATCCTCTTGGAGCTCAAGTTGGTGTGCAATCTCTAATGTAGGTAATTAAAGATAAATAGGAATATTTGATTCTTTACCATAGATAAGAAGGTATAGGGAGTGTCAATTATATTTCTTAGGTGTCACTCTACTATCCATAAGGAAGTCCTCAATCTAGTATGCCACTCCCTCTGACTATCCTCCATAGTTCTTTTGATAATCCTCAACAAGTTCTTATTTGTCGACTCTTCTAGTCCATTTCCTTATGGGTAATAGTTAGAGAATACCTTGAGATAAATTACATGTAAAATATCTCACTCACATATCTTGTTATTTTTGTAGGCCAATGCATTATCAGAAATGATTGTAGGAAGCACACCAAATCTAGTCACAAGGTTATCCTAGAAGTCTAAAACAGAATCTTCATTATCTTCCTTGAGGACATTTGATTCAACCCACTTTATATATATAATGATACATTTATGTACTTTAATTAAAGGGGGTCATATAATCCCCATGAAATCTAAGCCCCATTACATGAAAGGTTGTTCTACTTGTATGGGTTACAAGGGAAGGGTAACTAGTTTCTGCTTGCCTATAAACATTGCACATTTTGGGAATTTCCTTACCCAAGAGTGTGCGTCTCTAAAAATTATGGGCCAAAAGTACCCAAATTTGATTATCTTAGAGGATATGGTCTTGGAAATAAAGTTCCCACTAGTTAGACCATCATAGAACTACTTAAGCAGCTTGTTTATTTGGCATGATTCTACACAACTCAAAATCGTGCCCCTTATGTTTATATTGAAAAGTAATACATATATTAGGATATAAGGTATAATTTTTAACCTAAAGTTCCTTCTCTTGGATTTATCTAGTTGCATAGGACATTGGCTTGACTCAAGAAATCTGATTATATCATGTGTCTAACTGAAAGGTGTGTTATCTGCAGCTACCTATTGGTTTTCATGGACTACCAACACTTATCTTTATCTTATTTTGCCTCCAATACAAGGTGTTCACATAACCATCTTCCAATTACAATCTTTGTGACTCTAACCTCAAGGTCATACTCTATGTATTTTATCACTCATCCAGCTCTTTTCTCATTGAGGTCTCTATTGAGTATAAACTCTTTAATACTTGGGTGTATCACCATGAGTATGATCTTATTATTGGAGATAATGTGCATAAATTTATTCAAACCTCTCATTACTATAAGCACATGTTTCTCTAGAAAGATATACCTCTCCTCATACACTTATAAATCCTAACTAAAGAAATCAATAGGCTATTCCAAACCTTGCTCATTCTACTACATCAACATGGAAGAGATTTCATTTAATGTAAAGAAGACATATAAGTAGAATTTCTTATTAAAATCAAGATTGAGGAGTGTAGGGGCATGGGATATTGACTCCTTGATGGCCTCAAAACTCCTCTTACCTTCTGTGGTCCATGTAAACTCCTTTTATTTTCTTAACATGTGAGTAAGAGGCTTAACCATCTGTACAAAGCTTGGGATAAACCTTCTTATAAAATTAATCTTTCCTAAGAAGCTTTACATACCCTTCTTGTGCTTGGACAAGGGTAAGGATAAGATGGACTCAACTCTTTTAGTATCTATAGAAAGACCATCCATAGACACTATATGGATTAATAATCTACCCTCATGAACACCAAATATACATTTTTTAAGATTCAATGACACACCAAAATCTTTTCATCATTCAAATACTAACCTCAAGTGAGCAATGTGATTAGTTGGGTCATTTGAGAAAATTGTGATGTCATCTAGGTAGATGAACACCATTTCATTGATCAAACCTTTAAAGGCAACATCCATTACCCTCTATAAAATTACTAGAGCATTGGATAGTCCAAAGGGCATTTTCATATGTGCATAAGTGCCCCACTTTGTGATGAAGGAAGTATTATGCCTATCTTCCTCCTTAAACATAATATGATTATAACCAGAGTAGCCATCAAACAATGAGAATTTATGAGAACCTACCACCTTTTTAAGAATCTGATCTATTGAGAGCAGTGGGTAATGGTATTTTAGTGACACTTTATTGAGATCCCTAAAGTCAACACATAATCTTATCTCCATTAAAGATACTTTCAAATGTCACAAGCCCCTTAGATAGCTTGTTAGATCTTAAAATAATATCTAATCATCATATCGATGTTGGAATTTATTTTGATTCTTATGGCAAAATTATACCTCTTGCATTATAAAACATATAATTTGGTCATCATTATCAAACACCTACCAACTCAACTCATTTTTAGGTACAACTAGCCTATATATTACCTTGATTTTGTCTTGATTCTGGTTTCCTTTGACTCCTTCTACAACCTCATACTAAGCTCCAATGGTTGCAAGCCTATTTACATGTTGGTTTGCCTATCTTAGTATGGATTGTTATTGAATGCCAATAAGTCTTCTATAAGATCCCATACATGATGCGTGTAGGCTTTCAAATGATGGTTCTTGACTTTACTTATGCCTCTCACTTGTTGGAAAATAAGCTCACTATTACCCTTGAATTGAAGAAGTTTGACACCTCTTATTATTGCCTCTTGAAAACCATGTAAAAGAGCCTCATATTCAACTATGTTTGAAGTGAAATTGAATTGAAATCTAGAAGTTGAATAGTACTTCTGACCTAAGGATGAAACTATCATGGTTCCAAATCTAATACCATTATTTGACCTTGAGCCATCAAAGAATAAAGTCCACAAAACATCTTCCTCTTGAGTGGTGTTAGTTAGGAAAGGTATAGAAACACCCTCCTTATGCATACAATACACCCCTAACCTTACTTCTTCAATACTAGTGTAGGGATCAAATCCATGATTGTCAGCTATCTATTCATCCAAGTATAGGTCTAAAATTCCTTCAAGATGGTCATGCTCATCATAATTTTCATCTTCATATAATATGGTATAGTTGACATTTACAAGGTAAGGTATATAGGGCTCAAGGTGGAACTAGAGATAGGTTCTAACCTAATGGTGACCTTATTCCCATATCTGGTCCTGAAAACCATGTATGACTAGTCAGAGGACAAATACACCCCAATTTTTATAGTAAAGTCCCTATATAGGTATATAAAAAAATATGGGGGTAGGTTTACAACCACTACATCCTAAGTGATGACACATTTTAGGCAAGCTACCAATGTGATCTTAAGGTCTTTCATTATTCCTACTATTTTAGTAGGGGAAACATTCAATTAAAGAACACCTTTTTCATTAGGCACATAATTAAGCTCAATATTATTTGATATGGCCTTAGGCATAATTGAGGTTGAATCACATGAATCTATTATATAATTATGCACTAAAAAATCCCCTATAATGATTGATAAATATAATGGAAGGGGTTTGACACCTTGGGGGATGAACAACAATATGAACTTGACCTTGACTAGGAACTTGAATTTGACTAGGATGACTACTATTTTTGAAAATAGTGCTCACCTTATCAACTATCTCATTCACATGAGAAAGATTAGAGAGCTCTTGATGAAGAATATTTTTATATGCTAGAATGGATAGAGCATCATATATAGACATAGTGACATTATCATTTTCATATAATCCATAAAATTGAAAGGAAGACTAGTACCTTTGAACTACACCTTAGAAGTAGAAGTATCATTTGGCACTTAAGTGACACAAGGAAAAAAAGGATGATTCTTCTACTATCCATGATGTTGAGATATTTGTTGAGTTATAGGATCTTTAGAAGCTACATTTGAAGTGGTATGTTGTTGACTGATTTTTGGAGGTGTTGAAGAAGCCATAGGCTACCCCAAATTGTCATCGAACATCCTCCTCTTATCCCTTATATTGGTTGCAACTAGTTCATCTACCCTTTGTGTAGTTTACCCCATGTTTAATACTACATGATCAAACATATACTCCCCTTCTTGAAATTTTATGAACATGGTGTCAATTAGTGCCTTACCCATGCTCCCTTCTTATTGAATTTGAGATTTTAATGATGGCATGGCAAGCATGTTATCTTGATTCATTAGAGGTCCTTGTGGTGGAGGAGGCATTATGTCATGGCCTTAGAATGAAGGATCATACTACCAACTAGGATATTGATATATTTCTCCACTTGTAGCCATTACCATATCATTGGACTAACCTCCTTATTTCTATTGACTCTCTTGTGCAAGGTTGTTTTGTGTGGGGACCAAGGCTCTTGAGCTACTTGTAGCTATAGGGTTATATCTATTATAAGATATACCTTGAGTAATTTGGCCTTGGGTTTTTTGATTTGATGGATAAGGGGTTTATCATAGGATTGAGGAGGGTATTGGGTTCATAAGGGACTTGGTATGGCTCATATGAAGTTTATTTCTATCTCTTTAGAGCCACTAGCTTATTGTTTTTTGCCTTTAACAAGCTCTCAATTCTTGTAAATTTATCCACTTAAATATCATCATGTTAGGATTATTTGTTTGGAGTGGTATGTGGGATTGGCTAAATCTCAGGAAAAAGTGGCATGAGAGGTCTTGACATAAGTTTCCCTACTTGTATCAAATAATTTTCTGTGCTTATAGCCATCTCATAAGCCATAGGCAGAGTTATCCCACACATAGATTGGATTATGATTGTAATGTTTGAATGAAATTATCTGAAATGGTAAAGTAAATCATAATTGGGTGAGGGATTACTGATGACAAGGATCTTATCATAGGTATTTTGAAATCTATAATTGAAATCAACCATAGATTCTTGGGATGCCCTCTTAATTAAATGAAGTTATTCAAAAAATGACACATGGTCACTTTTGTCCTCAAGATGTTTACATAGGTACTCACCAAACTCATCCTACGTATAGATTAAGGTAGGAAATAAACCCCTATACCATTACAGGGCTTTGCCTTTCAAGGACATGGATAGCAGTCTAATGGCTACATTCTCTTATGTAATATTATGTACTGAACAAAGGTTTACATTATCAACTATGTGCTTTATAGGGGTGGTGGGGTTTTCTCTTATAAATTATGGTAGACTCTTCGAAGAAGTAGTAGGGATATCATCATGTTGCTGAAGGTTAAGAGGGATGCCACCATTGAAGGGGATAAAATATTGTATTCTTGACCTTGTCATTTGTATAGCGGGGGTTGGACTGCTTAAAATAATAGGATGGCTAGGAAATAAATATTTATTTTGAGGATAAGGACTTATCCTATTGAATCTTGCTCTTTTATATGAATTAGAAGGTAGCTCAATGAATTCAAAGGGAATATCTTTACTTGATGACCTTCTAGTAACCTTTGATATGAGAGGTGTTATCTAGATGATGTTATGAACTCTGTAACTTGGAGAATATTTGTCTTGGTGATGGTGGATATCTCCATCTACTATAAATACTTATTCTCAATTCTAAACTTTAACTATGCCAAAGACAATGGGTCCTACTAGGCATGCAAAAACTATTGGAGGTTCTAGATTGAACCTTAGCTAAGTAAAGGATTATTCAGATCCTTTACCCAAATCTAGTCCAACATGGGACTGACCCTGAGCTATGGGTCACCTAATATTGGGTCAGACCTCTATATTTTTTAATGAGGTTATCTCCTCAGATATGGAAATATAGTTCTTTTCCTAATACCTAATCTATTGGGATGAAAAGAGAAGAAATTAAATGAATGAAAACCTAATTTATGTGTGGTGAGCACCGAATGTTCAATGATCCACTCTCAATTTGGACACTTTCTTGAACACTAATGAATCCAATGGAGACAAGGATTGATTAGATTATATGATAGAGTTCTAAACATGAGTACTTTATGTGGAGGTTGAAAGAGACCTGTAACTTCAAGGACAAAAAGAGATAGGTCAAATTAAGACACTATGGACTTATGACACTTCAAGATAAATCTCACTAGTTAACACTTCACACAACCTACAAGAAACTAATAGCCTTAAATCAAGGTACATGAAGGAAATATAGATGATGAATAAACAACATACATTCTATGAATCAAACTTCAATAGAGTACACTTAGCATTAGCTAGAATCTAAAATTTGTCTTATATTGCTTCAAAAGAGTTTTACAAAGTGATTTTAGCAGAGGTTTGCTATACCTAGCTGATGGATACAAATAAAGATTTTAAGGCTAGTATTTATAGGAAAAAAGGTGTGAGAGAGAGAAAATGGCATTGAAGGGGTCATTAATGATCCCAATTCCATTTAATAAAACCATCACCATAATCCCTCTCAAGCCTTACCCTATATTAATGTCACTATATATTTTCTATCATGATGGAGAATGTGAAGATCAAGACCATTTATAGGAAGCAATCCCCACTGCTAGATGAATCCTTCTCAAGCTCCTGTGCATTAATGTCCTTCAGTATTTTCTTCAACCATGCTTAATGTTCTTCCTAACATTCCTTGCATATTCACCACTCTACCATTGCTTCCAAATCATGAATATGGATCTATTATGGATGAAAACTAATCATTCTATTGGTTTTCATATAGTCATGATTACAAATGAAGATCTATAGGTTGAGGTATCTTGAGATGTAAAACCTACATATAGAAGCTCTTAAAAATGTCTATAGGGCTTTAATGGTGTTAGATGGATTTACAATTTATACTCTTGGTAACATAGATCACATTTGATCTTGCATTTATGAATTATATCTACTTAGAGTGGAAAAATCCTTTTTCCAATGTGTCTACCTTTATGGAATCTGGTTCGACCTCAACCACATGTTCATCCTTTTCTTGAGATATCCTATATTTAACTTTTGATATTAACCATTAATCAATTTTCTTGTGCACTATTGATCTTACTTAGACCCATTGTCTTTGACTTTCAATATGCACTATTGGATCTTTATTTAGGTACCTAAGATCTTGACAATTATCTACTTCACACTTATGTTGACCTTTTGACTTGATGTTCATCATTAGATCTACTTTATATGAGTGAACATGCATCATATATCTAGTTAGAATCACTGAGTTGAGCTTCATCTGCATGTCATTGGATCTAGCTCTATGATGGAGCATGGACTATTAGATCTACCTGGACCCACTAACCTTGTTAGTCACTGTGCACCATTAGATTTGATTTGAGCAAATGCCAACCATTGATCTTAAACCAGAGACCTTTTGACATGTTGACTACTTGCATGCTAGTGATTGATGATCTAATTAAATGAGCATAATTGGATCTATTTTTTTAATCTAAATAACTATTTACCATGGCTGAAACTTGATGTCTATATGCTTGTTTCATTCTACAAGTATAACTTTGAAGGATTATATATTGAGATAGTGAGCTCATAAAGACATGAAATCTACAAAGAATGATCAAGACACTAAAGTAATTATGTCCATGCAATATTTTGGCCTATGAGGCTCCCTAGGTGCATTTATTAAATGTGTAATCAAATGACCCATTTGTTTATGTATGATGTGTTAATTATGGTTTGGTCTCTCTAGACTTGTGCAAGTCATATTTTGATCTATCAAATCTTAGAATAACTTTGGAGACTTTTTACCAACTTGCTCCATGCACCCTGAAGGTCATGAATACCATGGAAACCTAATGGGTCCCTTCTCTTTCCACTCTAGACCTACTCCCAGACTTTCTTCTCAAAGATCAATAGGTCACACTTTAAGCTTACTTAAAGTGTTTCAAAAGCTTTGAAAGCTACATGAGATATTTAGACAACTCATTCCATCCAAATCATTGTTCATCTCATCCATTTAGTTAGAAGATTTGTATGTGGGCCCAATTAGCCAACACTACCCATAAAAAATTGTGAAACATTAGAACTAACCAATGAATCCCTCAAGTGAAATGAAACTAGGAAAATATGGGGATCATAGAAGATATATCCATGCAATTAAAAGTTGTAGAATGATGATTTTTCTCATAGTTTATCACAAAAATGGAAAACAATGCTTCAAAGGGATGGGGATATGTTGCGATAACCATGTCATTAGGGAATTTGTACTAATCTACAAGGAATATATCATAAAAATCAACTAAAATTGCATGGTCATCCCACAAGAGGGGGAAAATAAATGGTCATCCTAAAATATGGGGAAAATAAATAATCATCCCAAAAGAGGTGGAATGTAAGTAATCATCCTAGAAGATGGGGAAATTGAATAGGGGCCAAAGAGTGACAAGGAAACTAAGGTAAAAATGATGAAATATAACCCAAAGTTGTTACCTAAGTTTTAAAAATAGAAATGAAGGTTGAAATTAAGTAATGTCAAAGAACTAAAAAGGAAACAATGGTGTAAGTAAACTAATGTAAAATATGATATGAAATTATAAAAATTAAAATGTTTCAAAAGTAAAGAGAACCATAATATAAACAAGATATGCAAAATAAGAAATAATTAATTCTATATATAATATAGACATAAAATCCAATCATATGACAATACTATTAATAATGTGATATGATGCATAAATGTGATTAAAAATCATGATATGATTCTTAACATACATCATCAATAATGTGTGATATTTCTTTTAAACTGATATCTAGCTTAGATACTAGTCTCTTCTATTTTCTCAAAGAGTCATGAAAGGACTACTTGATGAATGAGTTCTCTATAAAAATTAGGAACACTATAAGAAGTAAGAGGATTTGAGGCTTCCTATCAAATATAATCAATATGAGTAACTTTAGGCATCATATTCTCAATGTATTTTGATCTAATACAAGACTCTAGTCAAGGATAAGATTACCCATTCATTTAAGAATGATCCTGAGAGTACTATTGATAAGTGTAAGGTGTATGAATCAGTAAGTCATGAAAGTGTTGCTTTATTAATCTACATATATCAATATGATGTGTAGTGCATTGATTCCAAATACAATAAACTTCCTCATGTTTTCGAATGTAATAAGGAGATATGTTTATAGGGGGAAAATTCAAACTACTAGAAAACTCAGTTGCTTTAGGATGAAGCACATCTAAGTAGTGTTGAAGATATCATTAATGACTCTAATAATGTGTGATCATGATATGGAAAAAAACATGTATAGAAGTATATTGCTATAATGGTATATTATTTTATGCAGGAAATAAGCCTTGGGATTTTTTTATGTTAATAATCCATGATATGCTTGATAATATTTGGCTCAATGTCTGGATACCTTTTGAAACTCACCAAATGGATCTTGAAACCCAGGTGGATAATAATAATAGGGGATATCTTTATTTTCATCAAATAAATCATCACTTTCAAAACATATAAGTGTAGGTTTTGGTGCTACAAAAACTTCTTTAAGATACTACCTCATTATGGGTCATATTAATGTAGCCAACATATTAGGAGGAAGTGTACTCAAAGGCTCAAAAACTATGGAAAACCAATAAAGTCTCATCATAGACTTAACAAGGATCATATTCCATAGATTCTTGGAAATAACTAGGAAATTATGTGAAGAAAATTGAATATGATCCATATCTAACCTATGAACATCAACCAAAGAGGGAGTATTATCAATTACAGTAGGAAAATGAATGATATCAACTAAATCAATGCAATGAGAATATGAGGAAAACTAATAAGAGTATTTAAGATACGATTAATAATGGAGGATTTACACATTTTATAAAGATCTATGTGTAGGGTATCAACCATTATATCACTACAAGAAGAATGGGGAGTTGGCTTCTTTGGAATGACCATATAAGAAATAAAAATGTTAGTTGGTTTTTTGTGAGAGTGAGGTCACTGAGAAGGAAAAACTAAAATTTAATTCTAGAAAGAAGTCCAACATTTTGATCTTAAAGATGATATCATTGGGTTGTGATTATCAAATTCTAAGAGGTTATTTGGTATGCTGCCCACAAGTTTGGGGTGACCATTATAACCTTGATTAAAGTTAATAGGATAGCTAAAGCATTAAGATTCATATAAAGGGTTTCTAGGAAAACATTTAAAGATAGGTATATTAAATACCCCATATTCTTGGAATTGTTCAAAATTAAGAGGGTTAGTTTCACCTTGAACCTTATATATAACACCATTATTGGGAAATTTGACACATTGGCATGCAAAAGAGGTGACTTTTCTCATGTAATAAACTAGGGTTGACTAAGAAAAATGTTATAGGATAAGGGAATATTTAATATCATGATATAACCATTATAAGGGGGATAGTGATAGGAATCTAAATAAAACCAACATAGTAAGAATATTCATTTAAAATTATGATTATATTATGAAAGTTAATGCAGTGGCAATAATTATATTAGTAATGAATTACTCATACTTAGATTCTACAAAATGAGGCAAAGAGGTAGCCTGAACTATCTTATAATTAGGTTAGGTAGTATGAGTAGAATATTAAAGGGATAAATGTAAGAGACTATGCACCTCATGTTGTTCATGTTTAACTAGGTTATCTTCTTTGGTAGAAGAGTGAGGGTTAATCATGGTTTTAAAAACTATAATGGTAGTGGAATGATTAGTATTATGCTACTTATTAAGTTTAGGAAATTGATCTTTATAGATGGCAAGGTGAGCATTAGCCTAATTGAGAGATTAATGACTTACTTTGTATTCATGGTATTTAGACACCTTTTCATAGGATTTTTGATGTTATTGAATCATATATTCATGATTGAATCTAGAAGAAAGAATAAAGTCTAAATAAAGGCTCTTATGTTGTCTTCAGTTACCTATATATTTCATGGGGGTGTCCCTAAATTACATGATACCATTAATTTTTTTTGGGGAAATACCAATGCATGGTAGGGAGAGAAAGAACAAGCTATCTAGTTAAGGGTTTAGGTATGGATTTATTAATTCTAAATAGGGAAACTAACTTCTTAACTTCCACATTGTTCACATAAGTCGATGAGGATAAAAGAAGATGAAAGTGACTTCCCATGAGAGGTTGGGAAAGTGTCACTTCATTGGATCCACCAGGGACAATAACATGGATGGTTTGCATAGAATCATATGTATTCATGTCACCATCATTGGTAACATGTTTGTTTTTATACTTCATAAGCATATGAGTTATAAACATGGATTAGGTAGATTTGACTTGTCTTAGGAGGAGGTGTTGATGTTTAGCTTCAAAATGGGCTTGTTCTAGTGATTTTTGACAGAGAGTCCCAACTTTATATTAAAGCTTAGGATGGAGAAATAATGAACCCAAATACTATAAATATTATAAAATTATGATAGACAAATATTTTGAACAACTTGCATTGATTAATATTGAATGATTCAAATAATTACAAACCATGCATAAATAAGCCTCAACTCAAAATTGGAGTTGACATGCAAAATTTGGAACTCTAAAAATAATTTAAATTTGACATGTTATTTTTATTAAGTTTCTCATGAAAGCATGTGTAGCTCTAAAAATATCCAAAAATAAACCAAACACTAAAATTAACCTATCAATCAAATTTCAACTAAAGTTCAAGTCTAGTTACAAAAATAGACAATTTTTAAATTTATAAAAAACCTAATAATAATATTAAATTAAAATTTTGGACCCTCAAATGGTCATGTATGGCCTCTAAAAGATATCAAAAAAATCCATAACTAGATAGGCTCGGTTATGGATCTGTTGAAAATTTTGATACTATCATTTTGGCATGAATATAAGTTCAAACGGAGCTATAGATCAAAAGCACATGGCCTCTAGAATTTTGGCCTCTTATTTTACATCATTATCCTCTAGTTTAAAACACTCAAATCCTACAATTTGCTTTAATTATACTACTTCCATTTTTTCTTATCAATTTTATTCAGCTCCCATTTTATAATCCAAATGTTATCTTCTTTCTGTAATCCTTCCCATTATACCAAATACCTATCATAAATTCCTTGCCCTATGTTTACTATCCTCATATCCATAACCTACACTATTTTTTCTTTCTTTTTCTTTGGCACCTATTGTTTCCAATCTAATTTTTTATATTCTTCACCTTCACCATCTTCTCTATGGAGATAATATAAATACAAAACATTAAATACTGGAGAGATATCAAAATTTTGTGGTAAACTCACCTCATAAATATTGTCATTGATTTTCTTCATAGTTTTGCATGGTCTAATTTTATTTTACTTCAACTTGTTATATGTGTCATTATAAAATCTCTCTTTCCTTATGTAAACCATCACTAAATCTCATTCTTCAATTTTTTGTACTTTCTTCTTACATATTATTCTGATTTATACTTCTCATTACTTTCTTGAAACTTTATTCTTACTTCTTGTAACTATTGTATATGTTCTACAAATGCTTCTACATCATCACTAACTGATTATGCAATTGGTAACTGTACCAAATCTAAAAAACTCATATGATTTCTCCCATAAACAATTTGAAATTTTTATTTTACTATTTATCTATTCACTAAACTATTATATGCAAACTCAGATTGTGGTAAATCCATGTCCCATTATTTGGGCCACTCTTTAACTATGCATCTCAATAAATTTCCCAAGCTCTGATTTATAAATTCTATCTATCCATATTTTTTGGTATGGTATGCACTACTGAATTGTAGTTTAGTCCCCATCTTCCTCCATAAAGTCCTCTAAAAATGACTTTGAAATTTTGTGTCTTTATCTAATGTAATGGTTTTTGGAATACCATGTAATCTTACAATATTCTTAATATATAGTTTTGTAACTCTAGTGGCATCATTGGTTTTATTATATGCAATAAAATGAACCATCTTATAAAACCTATCTACAACAAAGAAAATTAATCATTACCTTTATGTGTGTTTGGTAATCCCAACACAAAATCTGTACTCAAATCTATCTATAGTCCTCTTAGAATTGGTAATTTCATGTATAACCTTATATTTTGTGCATGTCCTTTTACCACCTGACATATGTGTGCCTTGCAATATATCTTATCACATCTCTCTTCATCTTTGGAAAAAAATACTTCTCCTCCACCAAATCTATTATTTTTATATTAACAAAATGTCCATCTAAATCACCACTATGCAATTATCTTATAATAGTATTTCTTAAGGACCTAATTATAATATATAATTGTTTTCTTTTGAAGAGATAACCATCCTACATAAGATAATCATCATGAACATTACTTATATCACCTATCAATGGATTCTTGCATTGTTAAAATATCTTTCCAAAATATGGATCAATACCATATACTTCTTCAATAAATTCAAACTACTTCACCCACGATAGTAGTTATCAACCGCACTCACCTACATAAATCATTAGCTACCTGATTCTATTTTCCTAATTTGTGTTTTAACAAAAATGTATAACCCTGAAAGAAAGACACCCACTTTTCATGCCTACTATTTAATTTCTTTTGAGCGTTTGTATACTTTAAAGCATCATGATTGGTAAATAAGATAAACTCCTTAGGCTGTAGGTAGTGCCTTCAATGTCTTAATGTTTGTACAATGGTATAAAATTCAACATAATATGTAGAATACTTTATTCTTACCTCAATGATATTTTCACTAAAATATGTTATTGTCTTCCCTTCTTGACTCAACATAACACTTCTTACAAACGAAGCATCACAATCAACCTCAAACACTTTGATAAAATCGGGTAATGCTAACATAGGATTTTTTGTAATTTTATTCTTCAATAATTTAAAGCTTTCTATTGCTGCCCTTATCTATGAAATTTCTTTTTCTCTCATACAACTTGTTATTGGTACAATAAGACTACTAAAATTCTTAATGAATTTTTTGTAAAAAATTGCTAAACCATGGAAACCTTTTACCTCTATGATGCTCTTTGGAATAGGTCACTCAATAATTTCCTTTACTTTTTTTTCATCTATTCTTACACCATCTATTGAAACTACAAATCCCAGAAATACTAATTTTTTCTTCATAAACCTATACTTCTTAAAATTTACATAGAGCTTCACTTTTATTAACAATTCTAATACCATTATCAAATGTTGTAAATGTCATTCTTTAGTTTTGATAAATATTAAAGTATAATCAAAATAAACAACCACAAAATTACCAGTATATTCTTGAAGCATTTATTTCATCACCATCATAAATGTTTTGGATGCATTAGATAACCCAAATGGCATCACCATCTACTCATACAAACCATCTCTAGTCTTGAATATTATTTTCCATTCATCTCCTTCATGAATCTGAATCTGATAGTAACCATTCCTTAGATCAATATTGGTAATATAATTTTCTCATGTAAGAACATCAATCATATCATATCAAAGTGGGATAAGAAATTTATACTTGATTGAAATTTTATTTATTTCTCTATTATCAACACACATCCTCCACCCTCCATATTTATTTGGAGTTATCAATTCTGGTGTTATACATGGACTCATGATGTCCCTTATTACACCTTTCCTCACCAATTTAGTAACTTGCTTATTTAATTATGTATGTTGTATTATACTCATAATATAATCTAATCAATTAAGTAGAGATGATCATGAAAAAAATAAATATGATGATGAATATCTCTCTTTGGTAGTAAACCATCAGGTAACTCATCAGGTATAACATATAAATATTCTTTCAACACTACCGCTACTTCTATTGGTACTTACACCACTTCTATGTCTTCTTTCTTTGCTATTAATGCATAATAACATCCTATTATATTCATGTATTTGATAAGAAAATTTTAATCATCATGCTTTCATCCTACTTTTATTCTTTAAGAGGTAACAAAACTACCTTCATACCACATTTACAAAAACTATACGTTTTCTTTGCTCTAGCATGAACTACTTTTCTATCAAACTACAATGGCCTTCCCAATAAAACATGTCATGTTTCCATTGGTATAACATCACACCATATTTTATCCTTTGAATTATTACCTATATAAAACTTGATTAAGCACATTTTATTTATAGTAAATTCATTCACTTTCTTAAACCATGAAATATAATAAGGATTGGGATGTTTTTCACACTACAAACCTAGTTTCTCAATCATGTACTTAGAAACCATATTTTCACAAATACCACCATCTATAATTACTTTGCATATATTACTTCCTGTAATACACTTTATTTGAAAGATATTTTTTCATATCCATGCATCACCACCTTCTTTATTTTGCACTTATTCTTTTCTTGGAGCAATCATTATTCTTCTCATCATGAGATTTTCTCCAATATATTTTGATACAACTTCAGTAATTTGATCTTTTATTTCAGCTTTAATCAAATTCACTCTTAGGCAATCATCTTGCTTTCTTTATTGATCTTGGTAGTATGGACACTCAAATTCACTATGGCCTTCTTCTCCACATCCGTAACAAAATTAAGACCTACATTGATTTGGAAACCATCCTTTACCACCACCATAAGATCATCCTCTCTAAAATAATCTTCCTCTTTAATGGTATTTAAACTCTTATCTATTATCTTCTCATCTTTCTTCACCACGTGATGATTCCTCTCTAGTGGTATCAAACCCAACTCTATTTTTATTAAGTACAACTCATCCCCTTATTAGAGGGGATTGTCCTCTTCTTGGCCCAATAGATTTTCTTCTAAAATCCTATGTATTTTATTTTTATTTTTCCTTCAAATCTAATTGATAAGATTATTCCATACAAATTATTTTATGCATGCTTAATTCATCTTGAATAAAAAACTTTAAACCATCTACATACCTTGCATCCATCTATTCTTCTATTTCACCATGATCCATACTTGTATGAAAATCTTGTGAAACTCATTTATATACTCTTGTATACTATAATCCTTTTGCCTCAAATTTTGGAATCTTTTGTATAGGGTTTGTGCATGATCTAAAGGAATAAAATTTTCCTTAAGATTCTTCTCCATATTTTTCTATGAGTTGATATTATCTTTACATTTTTATGTCTTTATTTTTGCTAGTGATCCCACTAAATCATGGCATGACCCTTAAATTTTGTGCATGCAAACTTTACCTTCTTGTATTCTCTCATAGTTCTCCATTCAAAAAACTTATCCATGTTTTTCATCCAATCTATCAACTCCTCTAGTTTTAAATTTCCTCTATAATTAGGAATGTCAACCTTGATTCCTTCATTCCTTCTTTCTAAAGATATAACCATCCTCTCTTCCATTAATGGTGATTTTTCTTATTGTTCCTCTTGTATAATTTCCTCTTCATGATCTGGGTCATCCCCAACATCATATTTTGTTCTCCTTTATCTTTGATTCACTATGATCTCATTTAATTTTTCTACTTACCTCAGTAGCTCTTGCATAGTCTAGTTCATTTGAGTGATTCTTCCTCATCCTCTCACCATCTCTTACACCTCTAAGATTTGAACTTGCTCTGATACCAAATAATTAACCCAAATATGTAAAGCTTATGAATAATAACCTATATTGATTTGTATTAAATGATTCAAATAATTATAAATCATGCATAAATAAACCTAAACTAAGAATCGGATTTGACATGAAAAATTTGGAACTCTAAAAATAAATAAAACTCAACCTTTTATTTTTAGCAACTACTATTTTTAGTAAGTGTTAAATGCAAGCATGCACATCTCTAAAAATATCCAAAAATAAACTAAACACTAAAATTAAAATAGCATATTAATTTAAACTAAAGTTCAAGTCTGATTATAAAAATATATAATTTATAAATTTAGAAAAAAACTAAAAATCATATTAAACTATTATTTTAGATCCTCAGATGGTCACGTATGGCCTTTGAAAAATATCAAAAAAATCTATAATTAGACATTCCTAGTTATGTATGCATTGAAATTTTTGATACGATCATTTTAACATGAAAATGGGCTTAAATAGAACTACATATCAAAACTTATAGCCTCTAGAAGTTCAACCTCTTTTTATGCATCATAAACAATTGAAATAGGTTATTCTCTTACATGTTGTGTTCAACTTTGGTAGATAAGACTCTCCAACACTTTATAAATCCTTGGGTAGTTTTAGATTCTACCTATTTGTAATTAATTAAATAGGCTAAACTATTTTTAAGAAGATCACTAGTCTAAAATTCCTAAACCAATACATTAACTAAGTCTTATAAACTAAAGATAGTGTTATAATTCAATTAATTTCACCAATATAGGGCATCACCTAAATTTTTTTTGGCTATAAGATTGGAATAAGTGAAGATATTTTACTTAGTCCAATATTTAAAATATTTTTTAAAAGATTTCAAATGTGAAGCAGTGTTGGTAGACACATTATAGGTAATAGTAGAGTGATACCATATATGTATATGTTTTCAATTTGAGGACTAATTTTTCCCTTTGAAGATGTTTAATTGATTTTGTTAAGAAGTGGATGTGGGGAATTAGATTGGCATATGCATCTTTTATAGTGGAGGGTTGAGTACATTTAGATTATTCACTCTCCACTAAGGTTGTTGAGGAAAATTTTACAATTAAAAGAGTTGATTTTGAATTTGCATCATTTGATTCAAATTAGTAGTTTTTAAGGTATCCATTTAGTTCATGGATTGCAACAAGATTTGATGGCCATTGAAAGTTTATTAGCTAGTAGATGAAGTTTGCATATCTTGTTGAAATGCACTAGTTGTGGCATTAACATAGGTATCAACATGGGCACTTAAGGTAGATCAAATAGAGATAAGACCCACCATGTTAGAAGCAATTATAGGCACAGTGGAGGAGAAGATAAAAGGGGAAGTTATGTATTAAATTTCCCTAAGTCTGATAGAAAATGCATGAGTATGGAAAGGAGACATGGTAAATCACTACAATTAACATTGCCATATGATTGAGATCCTCATTAATAGAAATGATCATTTTGGTGGTATAGTCAAGATCATTCTCATCCTCTACAATGAGTATGTGTGGAGGGTAATTGAGTGGATCAATGAATGTGTATTTAATATGTGGCTCATAATTGGTGGTTCTAGTGACCACATGATAATTTCTTATATTTTGGTTTTCTACAGTAATGTAAGATAAAGAGAAACTTAGACACTTTATGGGAATTAGTTATGTTTATCATATCTTGATGGGTTTTGTGTTCAAAATTAGTAAATATGTATTACATGATGACAAATGAAAGAGGCTAAAAATATATTGTATCAACGAGGTTGATGTAGTCAAGAATTGAGATGGGAAAAGTTAAAAAATATTAAGTTGGTCGATATAGTCATCTGGATAAAGAGATGAATCTAGTAGATTGTATCAAGCTGGTAGATGCATTCAGGTAGATAGGTTCTATGTATATTACAACTTTATCAAACTGGGTGATGCATTAAAGTAAATAAGTTAGGTAAAACATATTATATTAAACTAGCCAATGTAGTTTGTAAGATGGTAAATAGTGATTTTAATAGGGTGGTCGATGTAGTCATGTAGAAAAACATAGGGAATTGTATTGGGGTGGACAATGTAGTCTAAAAACATAGATAATTGTAAAAAAATTAATTGATGTAGTTATGACACTCAAAAAAAATTTGTATTGAGTTGGTTGATACACTCTGTAATAAAAAAAAGCAATTCATATATCAAATTGAATATAACTATATTTTTTAATATAGTTTTAGGTAGATATACAAAAAAGAATTTGATTGATAGTGTTGATTCTTAAATATACTTACTCACTCAATGATTAGTATTGACCCAATGTTTTATAGAACTAACTATAGATGTTAAACATACTTATAATGCACTAACCCCAGTTTTGAGGGAATGATGAGAGTAACTTCCTTGAGTGATACATTACTTTTAGGTGCACCAAAAAATCAAATAGATGGATAGTTTCCTAAGGTTCAATAGAAAGGTAATCCTGGGCACTTTTGATATTTTGTGAGATATGTGGAAACTAAATTCAATGTTTGTTATTATACTATGGCTATGAGTATTGCGTAAGTCACTCACACCATGATGCCTTGTAAACAAGACACAGTGTTTTCTTGCAAAAGAGTAACTAGTAGTTTGAAAACTACCAAAACATATTTTATAGGGAAAACCAAGTAAATAAAAAATAAATTTCAAAAATCAATGTCAAATATTGATTTTCATCATTAAAAAATTGAAATAAATAGGCATTCAATAGTAATAAACTAAATTATACTAAAAAAAAGCAAAGAGAACTGTATTAGTATTTTTTAATGCATTTACAAACATAGAACATAATTATATGAAGATGGCTAATGTAGTCTGTGAAAAAACATAACAAGTCATGCTTGCCAATATCGATCATAAATAAGGAAGGAACTATATTGAGTTGGATGATGCATATTTATGGAAAAAACATATTGAGATAAAACTTATCAAGATGGCCAATATAATTGGTTGGAAGTATAAATCTAATACAAATTCGTATCAGGCTTGGTTGATACAGTTGGTTGTAAATTGTAAAAGTAATATAGAAATGTAAGGGTCTTATCCAATGTAGTTGGTTGAGAAGGTGAAGACAATGATAATATTCATGTTGGGTTCACTTGAATGCATGCATAGGTTAGGATTAATGTAAAAATATCATATCCCTAAATATATAGACTTAAATAAGGTTAATAAAATAAATCCCATGATACTTAATGATGGGTGTCATCATTCCCTTCATTTAATCAACTTCCTGTTGATGTCATATTTAACCAGGGCTATGTCTAAAGTTATATGAAACAAGAAGAATCGTAGCGATTTAGTAATTGATTGTAGGTATCTGTATTTTTTTCTTTTTGTTTTGTGGTTTTTTTAATGTCTTGAGGACTTCTTGGTTAAAACCTTATTGGAATCAATCTATGTTAATTTGCCAGAAGTAGACACATGTTGCAGAAATGAAATAGATCACTGGATACTCATGATCTAAACACACTTTTGCAGAATAAAATAGATTGTTGGAAAATGATTGCAAAGAAATGAGAATTTAATCTAAAACTTCTGTAGGAACAAATTTACAACAAATTTTTAAATTTGAGTTGGAAGCATTTATAAATTTAACAAAGTTACAAATTTGCTTTTGCAAATAAAATATAAATACCGACCAAAAATGAAGATCCTTGTTCTTTAGAGAAGTAGGCCCTTGCTCCGCCTAGAAATAGGATTGAACAATTTAATTTGCTTTCAAAATAGAAATGACTTATTTCATTGATAAAATGATCTGTATTAAAAATGTACTAATCTATCCTTTTCTCTCTATTCTTCAATGATATTCTTCTATTATTTCCTAAATTCCCAGTCTATATATATAGATGCTTTGATGGTTGTAACTATTTCATAGATACGATGGAACTAAATCATACCCAGAATAGATGCTAAATCAAGATGTGGCTGGATGTCCAACTGTGTGATAAATGTCTTGGATCTGCAAATATAGAAATTGAGAATTTGCTCCTGATTTAATGGGATCATTAACCTGACATATCACCGACCATTTTGGAATAGATCCTTATCAATTCCATATCTAGCCATGAAAGTTCTAGAGCTTATCTATAGGAGTACCGAAGCTAATTCAGATAATAATGGAGTTTAAATATAGAGTTCTGAAGCTAAGTCTAAAAATGTGACAACTTGAAATAGTATGGTAGAGTTTTGGAACGAAGCTGAATTGATTCCAATGCTTCCAAAAACATGGAATCCACTTCATATTTGTTCTTTAGCCTGATGATGACCTATTTTATTGCAAAACTTGAATTTTCCAACACACTTGTTAGGAATTATATGTTTTTAAACGTTAGAATCAAAATCAACAAAAAATGGATAATTACATCCTAACTCATCTCAGATCAAAATAAAATTTACAAAATGCAATCAAACTTAATAGAAAGAAAGAGTAAGATGAGGTCATTTATTATGCATTTATCAGGCATATCCTTGCCTCATCATTTCCCCCATATTTACTTGTTTTTAAGTCCCTTTACAAACTTCACTCTTTAAATTTGGGATTGTATATCCTTTATTCCATTTGATTGGTTAGATCGAATGGCTGGAAATGAATATCTCAATGCTTTGATCCAGAGGTACTATACCTAGCTCCTGCTTCTACTTTTCTTTTCCATTCCACAAATTGAGTGGGATTTTGAAGTTATTTATTTTTCCAAGGAGATATGAGAGTGAGAAGTAGAGGTGGCCTTGTATGCATGCCTATCCATATGCATCAGGGAGTTTCATTGATCTAAGAAATTATTGTGCATAAAGCTTTTGCCCTTTCTAGACTCCAGATCAAATTTGAAGGGGATATTACTTCCCTTCTTTTCAATGCCACTGGAAGAAATTCCCATCTTTTTAAACATGTATCATAGATATTATCAAAATTTGCCTTCTCATAAGAAGTGAAGGCATCCATGCTTTGCTATAAATTGAAAAGATAAGGTCCTCTGAATTTGTCATTAAATGCATGGGATTGGAAATGTGTAGCAAAGGCGAGTGGGTTACCATAATGAGTTATCATACATAGACCAAATGAACTAGCCTTTGACCAATGCTTTGACTCCCTTTCCTACCATGCAATCTGATTTTGAAGAACAAAGAAAAATGTTTTAAGCTGGCTTTCCCCTACATACAAATTGATCATAAAACTTATATTTCTTTCTAGCATAAAATTGCAAAGTTAAAATTCACAAAGAAAGTTTTTCTATTCTGTATTGGCTAAGGAGTAGGCGATTGAGAAATTAGCTTTGTCTTTTATTTCATGTGGAAGGCCACATGCTATCCTTGTCAACTGCCAGCAAATGAATTATTCCTCTAAAAACATGCTATAAATAGGTGAAGGTCTTCTGCACGCAAGCAATTTATCACTCATCATACAAACTATTTGTAATTTCACAAGACATTTATACTTCATTTTTCTCCTTGTAAAATTTGTCTTCCCATTCCTTCCTCGCTTTCTCTTCTTCTACCAGTTTACCTTTCAAGTCTATATTGGATGCCTTGATTACACTGTCTTCTTTTCATGTATCATCCCATAACTACTTGAGTGGTAGATAAGTCAATTCAGTCTATACAAAGATTGTTGATACAGAGGTCTATATTGTACATTTTTCCTCATTCTCCGTCAGTTGCCTTTTAATCTCTGCTAATTCCTCATTCTTATCTATGAACTAGTTTATTAATTCTTCAAGGAGCATTTATTTATATTCTAATTTGAGTTTGAGGAAGTTTAATTCCTCATCCTTTTCCTTGATAATGAGTTTTACTCTAGACAAAAATAGAGCCTGTTTAATTTGCTAGTTTTGTTCTTTTTCTAAAATTTCTTGGGGAGTTAAGTATTCTTCTTCCACCATAGGGGATTTCCCTTTCCTTCTCTAAGATGCATGTTCATCTTCTACATGTGATGGTGTTGTTGTCTCACCCATTTCTTGGAAAACTAGCTCCTCAAATCTTTCATCTCTTTTTTATTTTCTGTTTGGCTTGGTCCAGGAGTCATGACCATGCTACCCAAAATATCAACAGCTTCAGTTTCTAGCCTTTCTTATTCTTCCATCTCCTCTGAACTTTCTTTAGACTTTTTATGAAATTTTCTTTCTTGAGGAGCCTTAAAATTTGCAGACATAGGTTTCCTTTTAGAACTTCTTCTGATGTTCACCTTTTACTCAGGTTTAGGTGAATTATCACTATCAGAGATAGGTATCAGTTCTTCTGTAGCTTTAGTAGAAGAAGAAATTTATTGAGAAGGCATAGTAGGGTCTGCAATTTTAACTTTTCTTCCAGATTTTCTTCTTTTTGGTATTTCCTCTTCCCCTAATCTTTTCTTTTCCTCAACAATGGTAGCAGTTTTCAAATGAACTAAAGGAGCAGGAGGAGTTATTATTGTTCTTCTAGAAATACCAAGGTTTTGTCTAAATTTTCCAAGAAATTTGTCCCACATTTCTTCCCCATTTTTATTTGAAAGGAAATGGTGCTAGCATACTAAATGCGCTAACCCATGATGTCTGATTGTTCCTATACCCCAAGAATATGTCTGGGCCATGGTATAGATGGAGTCAAAAAGAAACCCTGGAAGGTTTACTATATATTCTTGCTTTTTGGCTCCATATTTAAGGTGTATAAGGATTTTTAGGACTTCTTTTCCTACTGTCCCAAATTGTCCATCACAAGTTAAATATTTAACTATCCAAAATGCTACTCTATTAAAGGGTTTAGGAAAGTTGGCCCTTTTGACTCCTTTGATGATTTTATTTGTATTATAAATATACTGGGGTTCAACTTCTCCTTCTTTCAATAGGGTTTTAGCCAGGTCTTTTAATGTCCCTTTGACAGGGTTTGGGACATGCACTATTAGTATTCCAGACATCTCACTTATTGCTTTCATATAAAAAGGAATAAAACCTTCTAAATTTTTATTCTTGTTTGTTCTAAATTGATAACAAATTCTCTTACTAGTTCATCATTATATTTTGGAAATTTCCTCAAAAACTCCAGCCATCCTACCTGTTGAAAGATAGTTGCTACTTTATTTGCAAGGAGTTGGGTATCATTTTTTGGTTCTAACTTCTTTTTTATTCCCATGATTCATTCTTCTTGAATCTTACATAGGTTAGCTGAAGATTACTTCTCTTATCAGTGATACTGATGATTTTGGCTGCAAAACTAGTGTACTCAACTGCAAAACTGACGGAGGTAATTCATTGTATCTCTTTTGAAATTTTTTGTAGATAGCTTTTACTTTGTTGATGCAATCATAAGAATGATTCTTTATGACTATCCACCAACTCATTCCATCATCAATATCCTTCTCATGATTTTGCACGTTTAACCATGATGTACAATAGATGACTCATCATACTAATCTTATAAATTAAGTCTAATCACACATGCAAACTTTCAAGTTAACCTTTAATAATTTAAAAACATAATTACCATCCTTGATGATGTAATCCCTCCATCATGATGACTCATCATTCCTAAAAAATGGTTAGAGAAAAAAATAGCTAGAATAAAAAAAATTATTTGAATTAGCCATTTATTTGAGAAGATCAACCACCATCACTGGTTTTCAATTGATCCTTTCTTTTTAAAGAAGAGAATGCCATTTACTAGTTTTCATCCTCTTCCCTTTATTTTGGATCTTTTCATCTAATTATTTGATCATTCTAGAAGAACTAGGTTCTTCCATATGATCAAATTCTTTGTTTGCTTCAATCTACTTCAAGAATTCATCCTTAGTAGGAGGCTTCCTATAAAGTTTTAACCTGTGTCTATTAACCAAGAGTATTTTTCTATTACCATCAATGGGAAGTAACTAGATAGAACCACTGTCAAATATCTACTTGATCTGATAAGGTCCCAACCATCTGGTTCTTAATTTGCCTTTCAATTGTTGGTACTTAGAATCAAACATCAATGCCTAGTCTCCTACTTTGAATTGTCTTTCCTTGATACGTGAATCATGCCATTGCTTCCTTTGACCTTAAATTATCTCTATCTAGTGAAGCACTTCCATTCTGAATTCATCCAATTCATTGAGTTAAAGGATTCACTCCTTTTGAGCTACATCTAATTCAATTCCCACCTTAGCAGTTGTCCTCAATGTCTATAGTTCAAACTCAATAGGCAATAAGGGTTTTTTTCCCATAGACTAACTCATATGCTGAAAACTCTATTATGGTTTTCCAAGTTGTATTGTAAGCTCAAACAGCTTCAGGTAGTCTTTTTACCCAATCTCTTATTTTAGCTTCAACTATTTTAGTGAGAATATTTTCTAATTCCCTATTTATTGATTCAACTTATCCATTTACTTGCAGGTGATAGGGAGATGAATTCCTATGATTGATCTGATAATACATTGTGAAGGCCTAGATCATATTAGACATAAATTGTGGTCCCTAGTACAAAACTAAGCTTCTTGGTGATCTAAATTTTACCATTATTTTGTGCTAAAGGAAATCAACAACTACTTCTTTAGTGGCATTTGTTAAAGCCTGCACTTCTGCCCTTTTGTTACATAATCAGTACACAAAAGAATGTGCTCTTTTCCCTATGGAGGATTAAAGGGTCCAAAAAAATCCAATCCCCATCTCTCAAATGGTTCAATCACTACTTATGGTTACAGAGGCATTTCATTGGTAATGGTTGGTTGTCCCATCCTTTGACAAGGATCACACTATCTGATATATCTCTTCACATCTTTGTACAAAGATGGCCAATAGTAACTAGTGCCAAGTATCTTGTGAGATATTCTTTTCACTAAATAGTGTCCTCCACTTGGTTCATCATGACATGCCTGGAGGATATCAAAGATTTCATCTTCTCTCACACACCTATGTAAAACCAAATCAGGACCACATTTAAATAGCATTCCTTTTAACTATTTGAACTGTGCACTAGTTTTAATTAATTTCTTTATTTGCTTTTTAGTGAAAGGAGGAAACTTCCCTATTGCAAGATAATTTTCCATGTCAGCAAACTTTGGTGTATTCACTGAAATAAAAAATAATTGTTCATCTGAAAAGTTATCCTTGACTGGATTATACTCCCCTGTAGTGGTCAATCTTAACAAGAAATTAGCTACCATATTAGATTTGCCTAGATTGTCCACAATGGTAATATCAAATTCTTGTAGAAGTAATAACCATCTAATTATTCTACCTCCAACCACTGGTTTGTTCATTAAATATTTAATTGTTGAGTGATCTGTATGTACAAATATTTTTTACCTTGTAATGTAATGTCTAAATTTATTGATTGCATAGATCACAGCTAGAAATTCTTTTTAGTGGTAGTGTAATTTCTTTCAATGGGAGTAAGATTTTTATTGAGATAGTAAATATCATACATTCTTATTTCTTCATCTTTTTGTCCCAAAATTGCACTAATTAAGGTATTTGAGGCATTATTTTGATCTGAAAAGGTTTCTCCCAATTAGGTCCTTTCAATATTGGGGTAGTTACTAATTTCTCTTTAATTTCTTCAAAATCATGTTGACACTATTCATCCCAAAGAAATTCATAGTCCTTGGTAAGTAATTTAAATATGGGGGCAGAAATTTTACTAAAATCCTTGATAAAGCAACTATAGTATCTAGCATGTCCTAAAAATGATTTGATATCTATGGGAGTTTGAGGAATAGGCAATCCTAAAATAATCATGATTTTGTTTTGGTCAATCTGAATTCCTCTTTTTGAAATATGGTGCCCTAATCCAATCCCTTCATCAACCATCATCAAATATTTTTCATGATTAAGAGACAAGTGATGTTGTTCACATCTTGTTAATACTCTATCCAAAAATTTTAAGGCATCATCAAATGTATCTCCATACACAGTAAAGTCATCCATGTATACCTCCACACAGTCATTTGCTAGGTCTGCAAAAATTACTAATACAACTCTTTGAAAGGTTGCTAGAGCATTACATAGTACATATGGCAATACCTTGTAAGCAAAGGTACCCCATGGATAATTAAATGTAGTTTTGTCCTGATCCTTAGCAACAACTATGATTTGATTGTACCCACTAAATCCATCTAAAGAAAAGTACTTTTTACTTGAAAGGTTGTCTAAGACTTGATCTATGAATGGTAAGGGAAAATAATCTCTTAAGGTGGCTTTGTTCAGTTTCCTATAGTCAACACAAATTCTCCATTTTCCATTCTTTTTAGGGACAATTACAAGAGGAGACATCTAGTGGCTATCTGAGATAGGGTAGATAAAACCTACTTGTAATAGTTTTTCAATTTCTTGTTTGACTATATCCCTTAAGGCTCAATTAATCCTTCTCTGAGGTTACCTAACTGGTCTAATGTTTTCAATATAAATGTGATGGGTGCAGATACTTAGATGAATTCCCTTCATATCTCTATAGTCCCAAGCAAAAGCTTTAGTATGATCCTTCATAACATCAAACAGTTTGACTTCTTCTTGTTCTTTAACCAACTATTAATATTCAAAAAATTTCTTGGTTGAATCTCAACATGTTTGGTTCTAGGATATGATGAACTGATTTGTTGAAAGGGTTCTATTAAGGTATTTAGTGGATAGGCATGTGGTAACAACATATGATATGTAGCAACATCTTTGAAAGTTCTTAGAGGTAGAATGCTAGACAAGGGACATCAAGAAGAGTTATGATACTTATCTTGTTGTAGGTCAAACTCCTTGTTACTACTATTTTCTAAAAAAAATTCATCATCTCCTGATATCTGTAAAGCTGAAGCTACAGATCCTTCCTCTCACCAAGAGAAATCACGTTCTACTGGAGTGCAATTATCTTCATTTGTAGAGAATTGGTGTGGTTTTAGAACTAATTATGATGGTTCCAAAATAGATTCAGCATGTTTCAGAACTAATCCTGACTGCTCTAATAACAATTGATGTTTATTTAATGAAGGATTAACCATATCATCTATTTTTTGTACATGATCATGCAATGTTATCATAGCCAAAGAAGATAGATTTTTCTCATTAATATCAAGATTATCAACCCATAATTTTGATTGATTATCAATAAAAGGTCATGCAGACAAATATAATGAATTTTTCTTAAATTCTTACCATTTAAAATAGTCATATCACTTGACCTGCAATCAATTAAGGTAGCAACTGTAGCTAACCATGGTCTCCCTAAAATAATGGGATAACCAAGTGTTTTACCTTTTGGTTGTAAGATAAAGAAGTTGACTGGATATTCCCATGATTCCACCATTACTGCCACATCTTCAATAACTCCTTCTAGTTTACTACAGACTGATCTACCATCTATAATATGGTATTAGTAGGTTGTATGCCTATTAATGGTAATGTTTTCAAAGTGTCCACTATCATTACATTGATAGCTACACCCAAATCAATCAAAATTTTATGTATATCCTTATTCCCTATAGAAACAAAAATAACAGGGCTTCCAAGATCTCCATATTTGGGTAGTAGGAGTTTTCTTACTAATAAATCAACAAGTTTCCCATCTACCTAAATAGTCCTGGGGTATTGCTTCTTTCTTCTAAGTTTTTTAAAACATAATAGTTTTATTAACTTTTTCAACTTTGGAATATCCTTAATTGCTTGTAACAATGGTATTTCAATATTCAATCTTCTTAGTTCCTGCACCAATTCAGATTCCTTAAGTTCCATGATTTCTTTAAGTCTTTCTGGAAATGAAATCTCTGTAGAATTTCTTTCTGGTTCCTTATCTTTTTCTTTGTCATCTTACTTAAGTGTAATTGTGCTAGGGGTTTTAGCTTTTTTTGTCATCTTAGTGATTATAATAGGTGGACTGCTAACTATTTTGCTAGATCTGGTTTGAATGTTTTTACAATCCATTGTATTTAAATCAACTGATTTTGCTAGTTTTATTTCATAGACAATAGTTGTTTGTTTATTTCTTGGGTTTTCTACTGGTTGTGCTGACATTTATGTTTGGATTATGTTTTCAACCTATGGATTTTGTGTTGGAGGTCCCATTATGGCTTGTTGGTTCTGATTTGGATATGTCTTCCCTTGCACATAATTATTAGGGCCCCATCTAGGTTGTGGCCAAGCATAAGGATTTCCTTGACCAGCCCAAGGTTGTTGATGTCCTTGAGTATACCAAGATTGACTTGCCCAATCCTGAGGATGCCATGTGGGTTGAGGGGCCCAAGGTGGCTGTCCCAAAATTTGTGGTACTATTTGAGCTACCCATGGCATCATCCAGGGATTAGGAGCTGGTCTTGGCATAAACTGTTCTTGGTTAGGTTGTCTCTGAACAAAATTTAATTCTTCTATGGTGGATGATGTATTGGTTTATTTGAGCTGATTTTTATGAGTGGAAGAAGAGAACAAGCATGAGTATCATGTTCTTTAGATTCACAGACAAGACATACTTCTATTTTATCCAAAGGACATTCCCTTATTGCATGCTTCTTCCTGCATCTAGGACAATACATGGCTAATGGTTCAATTTGGGCATTTTCTTTAGCTTGCAATCCATCCATGGTGGAGGTTAGTTGAACTAATATGTCTTTTTTAAAGTTTTCCAATTCATCCATCAATTTGTTCATATCTAGATTCAAATTTTTAACCATTTCCCCCTTTCTAGGTCCACCCCTTGTCCTTGAATAGTTTTTACAAATTTCTATGATTTTGTCCATTGTTAATTGAGCAATGTTTCCTCCACCAATTAAATCAAGGGTTTCCCTAGATTCATCATCTAGACCTTTGAGAAAAATGGTTTTATTTAAATCTTCTTGAAGTACAAATCCACATCTTTTTCTCACAAAGAGGAATTTGTCCACATAATCTTCCATATTTTCATCTTCTTCCTATTTGATTTTGAAAAATTATTCCTTTCAATTTTTTCCTCTAAAATAATCTTTATATTTGTCTAGGAAGACAGTTTCCATTTGTTCCCAATTGGTAATAGAATTAGATGTTAATCCCATAAACCACCTCATTACTGCATCCTTCAGAGTAGATGGAAACAACTTTAGTTTTTGATTATTTGTCTTATAATCATAAGTCTGACATAGTACTTTAAAATTAAACATAAATTGGTCAAGATCCTCAGATGACATTCATATAAATGTGGGAAAGTGTGTAGGTGAGATGTTTTTCATAGTGGTTTCATCATCCTCCATCTGAATGGGATAGGTAAAGGTTCTCTTGGGTTCTCTTCCAGCTTCTCATGCCATCTCTCTAGTATTTTCTAGTCCCTTCTCCCACTCAATGTGGTATGTAGTCTGTTTTGGGGATGGTGAAAAGTCAAGAGTAGGAGGTTGACTACTAAATTGAGAATCAAAAATTTCCCTCAATGGATCTAGAGAAATAATCTTCCTCCCTAAGGTTCTACTTAGTTCTGGTGACTGATCCAAAAATTCCAAAAATGGCAATTTTGCTTCTTGTCTTGGAGGAGATAATGGTGCCTCCAATTCTTGCTTAGCATCCTTTCTTAAACTAGAGGAAGATGGAAATTTTTGTTCAAATATATGGGAAGAAATATACCCTTGGAGTCTCGTGGTCTACTCATAAATTAGGAAAAAATTCTTTAATTACTAAATGAATGATTTTTACTCTTGTTGACACGTAATTAGAAAATTCCAACTAGTGAGTCCCTAGCAATGGTGCCAAAAATGATGGGTGTTATCATTCCCTTCATTTAATCAACTTCCAGTTGATGTCATATTTAACTAGGGCTATGTCTAAAGCTATATGCAATAAGAAGAATCATAGCAATTTAGTAATTGATTGTAGGTATCTGTATTTTTTTCTTTTTATTTTGGGATTTTTTTAATGTCTTGAGGACTTCTTGGTTAAAACCTTATTGGAATCAATCTATGAAAATTTACCAAAAGTAAACACACATTGCAGAAATGAAATAGATCACTGGAAATAAACACACTTTTGTAGAATGAAATAAATTGCTGGAAATAAACACACTTTTGTAGAATAAAATAGATTGCTAGAAATAAACACACTTTTATAGAATAAAATAGATTGTTGGAAAATGATTGCAAAGAAATGAGAATTTAATCTAAAACACCTGTAGGAACAAATTTACAAAAAAAATTTAACTTTAAAGAGTTGGAAGCATTTATAAATTTAACAGAGTTACCTATTTGCTTTTGTGAATAAAATATAAATACCGACCAAAAATGAAGATCCTGGTTCTTTGGAGGAGTGGGCCCTTGGTCCACCTAGAAACAAGATTGAATAATTTAATTTTCTTTCAAAATAGAAATGGCTTATTTCATTGATAAAATGTTTTATATTACAAAAATGTACTAATCTATCCTTTTATCTCTATTCTTCAATGATCTTCTTATATTATTTCCTAAATTCTTAGGTCTGTATATATAGATGCTTTGATGGTTGTAACTATTTCATAGATACAATGGAATTGAATCGCACCCAGAATAGATGTTGAATCAAGATGTGGCTAGATGTCCAGATGTGTGATAAATGTCTTGGATTTGAAAATATGGAAATTGAGAATTTGCTCATGATTTAATGGGATCATTGACCTGATAGATTGCTGATGGTTTTGGAATAGATCCTTATCAATTCCATATCTAGCCGCTAAAGTTTTGGAGCCTACCTATAGGAATACTGGAGCTAATTCAGATAATTTTGGAGCTTAAATATAGAGTTCTGGAGTTAAGTCCAAAAAATTGAACAACTTGAAATAGTATGGTAGAGTTCTAGAACTAAGCTGAATTGATTCCAATGCTTCCAAAAACATGTAATCCACTTCATATTTGTTCTTTATCTTGATGATGACCTTTTTATTGTAAAACTTGAATTTTCCAACACACTTGTTAGGAATTATAGGATTTTAAACGTTAGAATCACAATCAACAAAAGATGGATAATTACATCCAACTCATCTCAGATCAAAATAAAAGTTACAAAATGCAATCAAATTTAATAGAAAGAAAGATTAAGATGAGGTCGTTTATTATACATTTATCGGGCATATCTTGGCCTCATCACTTAATGTTCAGGTAGTGATCAATAGATCTATAGACCTAACGTGAGGGGTAATTATATCATCAATATCAAATTAAAGGGTTCCAAATCCATTATTTCTATTACACAATGAGATATCTCTAATTAGACCTCTATATACATAATTAATATCTAAAATAATCAATGCAAGTAGATTGAAAAATAAATTAATCTAAATTAAGGGGAAGGGTTAGAATAATCAAAATAGGTAAGGTTTCATGGTCGATAAATAAGGGTGTAGGAAACCTAAATGGATTAATGGAACATCCAAGTAATCACATAGGCAAAACAATCATAATTTTAGAGATAACTTAGACAAGAACACACACACACACACACATATTCATCTACAAATAAACATATATCTACTAAATTAAACAAAGGAAAGAGCATAATGATAGGAATATTTACCTTGATGGGGACTCATGAAGCCTTAATATCCCTCTTTGACAATGGTTATTTTCAAGAAATAGTTGTGGTTTTAAAGATGTCAAATGGTTGGTATAAGAGCTAATAATACTCCCAATGAATTCTCCTAAAGGATCTCTAAGACTTTCATAAGACAAACTTCATTCAAGACAAGATGCTACTTATGAATCCTCCAAATGTGATTTAGGGCATATGTGTGAGTTAAATTAGAGTAGATAAGTGTATATCATGTTTGTATTTATTTGGAATGAAATATTACTTGTATATAGAGTGATGAAATAACCAAACCTACGCTATTTTAATGGAATCATCCAAGTCGATGAACTTAAGAGGAGTTGATTGACATTAACTTATGATGGCCAAGGTAAAGAAATACAAATGGCAAAAATAAAAAATCATAATTTTGTCGACTAGGTTGATATAATATTATGAGTAAATAATCATAAAACATAGGTTATTAATCAAGGACAATACTATAGGAAATGAGGTAATTAACATTGCTGAGTTAGGTAGGATGAAAGGAGGTATGTAAGAAGGAAAATATAAGTTCAACTGGAAATATGAATAATAAGATCATGACATAGATAGAAACATATATTTAAAAAAACCAAATTCATGCCCTCCCTTTTCTTGGTGCACCCTTCAAGGCATGCACTTAGGGATATTTAAGCTTGATAAGTTGATACAAGGTAAAGTGTCAATAAATGATAAATTTAAAAATATTATGTGTATATAGTATGCTCCAAGGAACTTATAGAATGTACTAAATCCTCTAATGATAAAATAATAACATCTTAACATAATCACATAAATGTGAAATAAACTCAAGCATTGCATGCTAAGAAAGAAATTTCAGCATGGTGGTATCTTAATTTCAACCATGGTTATTAGATTGAGAAGATACTATGAGTTTAATTCATCATGTCACACCGTTAAAAGGTCAAGTTCAAGAAAAAATAATAAGACATGTGATAAAGGTAATAGATCCACATCATATCTTAAACAAATGTTATGGGATTTTTAAGAATCTCAACAAAATAAAAGAACCATATCTAATTATATTTTTTCTCATACATAATAAATGCTTTTACAAATTAAGATCCTCCTTTTTATTTGATCACAAGCAAGACATATTTTTATACATAATCAGTGAATTATATATTATAATGTAAATATTTATTCATGCATTTACCACTAAGTCATTTAATAATTATAATTATCAATTAATATTGAAATTTGAATATTAAATCTTCTTTTATCATTTTAAATTTTAAATCTAGTCACCTTCATATTCATAACACATGTTAACATGTTTTTTCAATATAAAATAAAATAAATGTGTTCAAATTATTTTTACCAACCAAGAGTCTTTCCATGTCAAATGATCAAATGTATATATAATCTGATAGTATTTTTGGTTGTTGATGTGGAAGAAAGATAGACATTTGCCTAAAGAGGACAACCATCTATTTCATGAAGGATTACATGTAAAATAAATTATAAATTGTAGGGTTCCCATCTATTAGAGAATACATTTTATTTTCTCTTAAGAAATATACCCATATACTTGGAGGTATAATATATTAGCATGGATTATAACTCATATTAGGGTTCATATCTACTAGATAATACATCTGCTAATATTCTAAGTAGGATCCCAATATTCTTAGAGGAATTAGCATGTGGAGGCACAACTTGTAACATGATGCCCATCTACTAGAGAATACTTTAATATTAAATTGTAAAAAATAACCATATTAATTTTTGAATAATATATAAGGTAGCACCCCTGACCCTTGGTTATTCCTGAGCATCATAATAGTATACCTATTATCATCATTCATACATGTTGTTAGATTAAAGACAAATATTGCATGTGAATATAATAATGTAATTAGTATGGTAATTTCACATGGATCATACATAACCAACTCAACATATATCATGGTTATTCTGTACTAGATTATCGAACATATTAATGTAATTTTAATCAGTAATCATGATCAAATTCATAAAGGTATAAAAGAACAATCATGTAAGCCAAAAAAGCTCATTTTACATATTTTCACATCCATTTACCATTATATATTGGTCTTCAATATCTACAACTACATTTAAATCATGTCATAAAAATGAGAGAGACATTGAAACTGACAATACAACCAACCAATGGAAAGCATTATTTTCATATTTGATCATGAATTCAATAAGCCTATTATAACAAACTATAATAATGATTATAACCAATATGTTCACAAATAAATAATAGTAGGTCCATATATTTATGCCAATAATTGTATATAAATATAGTGATAAAAATTATTTCAATTTGAATCATAAGGAGGGTTGTTAACAAAATAGTCCATCAAGAATTTATAGATTAGAGTAAATAAATCCCATTACAATAGTATGTTAATCTATGGGTAATAATTATTACTATTAATCACTTATAAATAGAATTATTAGTTATAAACCCCATTAATAATAAAAATTAAATGAAGGTGAATAAGGATGTTGAAAATGGGGCTTGACACTCTCTACATAAGAGGTTTTAATTTTTTTAATGGCTAACGTGATTTAATGTCATAATTATCTTATAGGTGAATTTGTTTTATTAGGTACTAAATATAAACATATAATTTTAGGATTGTAGAGGAAGTAGAATAAACCAATAAAGATAATTTATTCAAATCCCCTTTGTTGTAAAACAAATCTGATACCAAGTGCAACACACCCCTAACCAAAACCCCATTTTTGATACTAATTATCTTATAATTTTATTTTGGGATACATATAGAAACCATAATTATAGATACAAATGTTGAATAATGAATATTACACTTATATTTGTTAATATAAGCCCAATACCAACAATCATAATCCATTTTTATAAAATCAAGGCATGTTAATTTCCTCAATACAAAATTAAAATGACTCAAAATCACCATTATAGAAACACTAATATAGGTTATATAATATAATATGATTATCCATAAAAGTCATAAAAATTGAATTTCAAATGTGTTGGTGACAATAAAAAAGAGTAGCTCACATTCAACATAAGGTTAGCGACTTTAATAACTCATTTTAATCAATAGAAATCCTACGTCACATTCTAGGTAGAAATATATCATCATTATAATCTATATCCTTTATCCAAAATTCCCTAATAATAAAGCATGCCAAATTTACTTAAATTGATAGGAAATAAAATTAATTTTAAACCACTCATAATATGAACCCATTAACACCTATAAATACTTGCCAACATTTATATCCCAATTTGAATAATAGGGTGATTTTAGACATCTTAAGATTAGTTAACATTAAGACCTAACTATTTACTTATTTAAAAAAAAATCAATCACAGAGTAACTAGACCTCATACATGATTATCAACTTTGAAATAGGGTCACATCTCATTATGTTCCCTTAAAATTTTAGAAAAAAAATAATTAAATTTTGTTCTTATTTCAATATACCTAGTCATGAAGCTATTCACAAACACAAAAATTAGTAGCCATGATAATATATTTATAGTGAACCATGGGTGTACTAATTGTGATCTTAAAATATAAATCTATACCCAAATATTATCAATCCCAATAATAAAGTAACTATGGTGGGGTTTTTAGTAACCATCTAATACTTATTTATAGACACACTAGTAATAAGTTTAATATAAATAAACACATAATTCAAATGGGATTTTAACTATAGCAAAACTCACAAAAAATAAAATATAATTTAGACATAAATTGATAATATTATTAAGATGTATGTTACATTATAATTTACTAGTTATGAGTAAGGCCTAATTAATTTCATTTGGTCCAATACTCTAATTAATACAATTAAGATGTTATCTAATTCCAAGGTAACTAAACTACATTTACAAGATTAGATCATAACATATATGTTATATCTAAAGGCTAAATCATCAAATTTAATATAAATGTTCAATGGAACAACATTACGAAGGCATGGTCACATATGTTCTATTTTAATCAATAAATCTCCTTGTAATAATATCATTCTTAATATTATGAGGAGACAATTATTTTATGCCCTAAAATAATACAATAAACATGAATAAATACTCAACCATGGTCTTGTTTCATACAAAATTAGATTAATTCAAGACAAACCCTTTATTATAAAGAACTACTAAAATACATATTTTCATGTAAATTTACTAAAATAAGAAATAAAATATAGTTTTGACAAGTACGATTTGCAATAAACAAGTTCAACATACACAATGAAAAATGTGAAGGGATAAATATAAACTTGTCTTATTTGGTATACTTACATGTTCTATATTTGTGAAAAGATTGACTGAAGGTTCTATAATGATTCTTATGATCTATTTGTTTTAAAATCAGAGGACTATTATAATTTTAGGGTAGGATCAACAAACTCATACAAGTATGATAATAAATATTGTCCCTATTGGTCAATTTTTACCTTTGATAGTGAAGATCCAAAACTTTCCTAAGAGATGCAGATACTTCATTATTATTCATTTTAACTTTTTAAATATATTTTTTCACATGTTCATTTACATTAAATATCAAAAATGTAGATTCATACACAATCACTCAAAACATTAAATTTGGGAGATTACGACAATAGAAATAGTTGAGTTATTCTAAAAAATCCCATGTAATCTAAGTGTTACCTGCATATACAAATGTCCTTAGAACAATGTAGTTCTCCCACCTATGTATGAGTGAAAAGGTGATATGAAAATCTAGATACTTTTTCTCCTAGTTATTCCTTATCACAAGTATGAAAATGTAATAGTACTTCAAAAAAATAGCTCTAGAAATTTAGTATAAGCATATATGAAAATTTGAATAACTCCTAAAAAGTGAAAATTCTTGTGTTAAATTCTTTTTAATAGGTTTGTTTATATAGGGATTTATGATAATTTGAATTAAAAACTTAGTGGTGCACACAAGGGACCCAAAAAAACTTAAAGGGGACTCAAAATACTTAAGAGGGGAATCAAAATAATTAAAAAGAAAGTTAAAGATTCAATAGGGGACTTAAAATAATTAAAACTGAGTTTATCAAGTCATAAAGGATCACAAAGTAAAATGAGACATAATAAAATCATTAAGTAAAAGGTGGAGAGGATAAAAAAAGTCATAAAGTAAAAGAAGATAATATAATTAAAATTCACCATTAAGAAGGCATTAAAATTTATTAGCTAAGACGTATATAAATAAATTAATTAAGGGGACATTATAAAAAAATGTTGTGTCAAATTTGGGTGTCTACAATTAGTATAAGTAACAATCTAAGTACTTATTTATGGACACACTAGTAATAAGGTTAATATAACTAAACACATTCTTTGAATAGGATTTTAAGTATAGTAAAACTCACAACAATTAAAATCTAATTCTGACATAAATTAATAATATTATTAAGATGCAGTTTACATTATAATTTACTAGTTATGAGTAAGGAACACATTTTTTTCATTTAGTCCAATATTTTAATCAATATAATTAATATGTTATCTTATTCCAAGATAATTGTACTACATTCATAATATTAGATCACAACATACATGTTATAGCTAGAAGCTAAATCATCAAGTTCAATACAAAATTTCAAGGGAAAAAAGTTTAAAACAATACTAATCCATACAAGGATTCCATTACAAAGGTATGGTTACATAGGTTATATTTTATTCAATAAATCTTATTGTAATAATACCATTTTTTTAAAAATTTGTATTCACTTTTTAATGATGTTTTTGATTTGTTTGTTTTAAAATTTGAGGACTATTTTGAGCTTATGACAAGATCCATTAACACAAATCGGTATGGTAATAAATCTTATCCCTATTGATCAATTTTGACCTTTGATAGTGAAGATCCAAAATGTGCCTCAGAGATATAAAAACTCTAGTACTATTATCTTTTACTTTTTAAATATATGTTTCGTATGTGAAGTTATCTTCAATATCAAAAACCTAGTTTCCTACACAATCACTAAAGCATAAAATCTGGGAGATTAGTGTAATAAGAATAGTCTAGCTATCCTTACAAAACCCTATATAATCTAAGTGTTTCGAACATATAAAAATGCTGTTAGGCCAATTTAGTTATCCCACATATATATGCATGTTAAAAGGTGATATGAAAATATCGATACTTTTTCTCTTAGTTCATCCTTAGCACAAGTTTAAAAATGTAATAGTACTTCAGAAAATATGTCAAAAACCTTAGTATATGTAGATATGTAACTTTGAATATCTCTTTAAAAGTGATAAGTCTTGTATTAAATTACTTTTAATAGCTTTATATATATATAAACTTAGTGGTGCATACAAGGGACCCAAAATAGCTTAAAGGGACTAAAAAGACTTAAGAGGGGACTCAAAATTATTAAAAATGAGTTTATCAAGTCATAAAGTATCATAAAATAAAATGAGAAATATAATAAAATCATAAAGTAAAAGGTGAATAATATAAGAAAAGTCATAAATTAAAAGGAGAAAATATAAAAAAATGCACCATTAAGTGTTTAATTATTAGTTAGGATGCATATAAATAAATAAATTAAGAAAATATTAAAAATAAGTGTTGTTTTATTTTTTTCTATCTACATTATTAGTTAGGACCTATATATATCATTATTCCATGATGATCTAAAGTGTTCTTGAATAAATGAGTTGAATATAATTATATTCCATTATTGTTAATAACAAATAAAATATGTAACTATAAATAAAATATTGTAAATATTAGTCAAGTAAAAACTACACTTGTATGTGTGCCATGGATAAGTTGGAATGCCATGGATAAATTTAAGGGATTTTTAGCATCTATTCATTTTATATCTAGCGAAATGGATAATATTTAAAATCATAATGTGACAGATAGAACTATTGAGGCATGTAGAAACCTCAATGTGTTGATTGTATTAAATGTTATTTGGAAAAATTTGTTCTCGTGTTGAAAACTATAGAAATGGGAGTGGTCAATACCCAAATTTAATTGTACATGTATAAAATAAATAACACCCATCAATGGAAATAGAGACATCAATTTACCTCAAGCTAGAGTTTGTAACCCTATTTTAACTATTTAGGATTTAGTAGTGTAAATCCTAGGTTACTAAAGTGTTGGGTAGAGAGATGAAATACATGTAAATAGATCTATCAAATTGATTTATCTAAAATACAAGGTAAAATGAGAAAATCAACTTATCTAGAGTAAAACAGGTGTCACCAAAGGATGCAAAGGTTGAAATAAGTATATAACCTTTCATTCTAGAATTGGAGTTAAAACTTCTTTTAGATAGTAGTGCGGTCAGAGGGATAGTAATTGACTGTGCTAGTGTCCTTTCAAGGGAAGGGTCCTGATACTTTTGGGGATGATGTGAGAAATATTTAAGGTTCTCTAGGTGTGCTTAGATAATTTTAATCACTCTTTTGCGTCACTTTTTGGTTGTATATCTTCTCAAAACCTTAATGAAAACTTGCACACACAAAATAATAATGGAATCAAATACAAATGGAAGGAAAAAGATGGGTTGTGGGATATTATGATCATCTGGGAAAAAACCCATATTGTCCTAGTTGTTGCATACATTAACCCTAATGTTAGGGATCTTAGATCACATCTAGTTCTCCCTTGGGGAATGTGCATAATCAACACACATGGAATGCTATAATGACTTTCACTTAGGCCATTTTTTGATCAATCATGAAGGTCTATGTGTGTTACTGAGTAATATGTAGAGTGTTTAATTATACTATTGACTACTTTATAAGTAATTATGTGCAGAAGTAGTAAGTGATAGATGTAAAATGCCTTGTGAGGCTCTTTATATATAAGGAACTTTGATTTGAATGTGAGACAATTATTTAATGGTGAATGATTTTTAAAATAAAGACAAAATCATAAGAAGATACTCAAAGAAGGGTAAGGACCTATATTAACTTGAAAATGTGACCATTGCACACTAGTGTGGAGGTGGACACTAGTGCACTCCACTAGTGTTCATGAATGCACTTGTGTCCTAAGACAAAAAAATTGAGTATTGACTATAGTAAATAGGCTAGGGGGCACCTGTAATTGGGATAGGATAACATAGGACCAATGGAAGTGTATAAAATAGAAAAAATCAGTCATAATAAAGATAAAAAGACCAAAATGACCATGCAAACATGACTCATATTCATCTCCAGGACATTCCTGTGAAAGAGAAATAAAAGACATAGTAATTGTGTTTACTTGACCAAATTATGGTGTCTACATTTGCCCCCTTTTAATCTAGTAATGTAATGGAAATGAAATTACTAGAGTAAAAGTAAAAAAAATGCATACCTGTACTTACCTATGAGGATGTATTCTAGACCCAACCCACTTCTTGGCTAGAGAAGTGGACATGCATTTGGAATTCTAGTTGTGAAGAGGAAATCTATAATATGGGTGTCCCTTATACTGAATTTGAGTAATTAACTAGATCATGAGAGAAAAATATCTATTTGTCCCAACCCTGATATATAGTTGAGCCTAAGAAGTAATCTATGAATGGTGGAGAAACAAATCCTACTTACCCCCACTCTAGCATGTAATTTATATTATGAAAACACATTTAATTATGGAGAAATAAGCCCTAGTTTCCCCCACTTTGGAATGTAATTGAGTTTGATTAGTAATATGTGAAATATGGAGAAAAAATCCCTACTTACCCACATTCTAGCATATAACTGAGTTTGAGAAGTAATCTGCTAGGAGGTTGAAACTATCACTCGGACTTCATAATCTGGGTCTAGTGACAACTATTGATAAAATTCCATAGTCAGCTATATGATCCAACCTAGTGAAATACTTGTGACATCTTGGTGATAATTTGTATATGATTTGATAGTCTACAAATATAGAATGGAGTAATTTTTTATTCCATCTGTATAATTTGGTAGAATCTTATGGGATTAAGGACACATGCCCTGCATCATGCCCCCAAACCTAGTACCTGAGTAATGTAACCATGTATCTTGTATATAAAATTGTGTCTACATAGGGATATTATACCATGTATGTGCCCCCATACTCATAATTTGAGTCTAGAAATATGTTGAAATCCTATGTAAAAATATGTAAATCTGAGCCAATGTCTAACAAGATCATAGAACCTTGTAAATCTAAGTCAACCTATGTGTCTCAATATCTAAGCCAATTTGTGTATCTGAATAAACCTACATCTGAATATCTGAGCCAATCTATGTATCTAAATTAACATGTGTAGCTAGGTATATATGTATCTAAACTAATGTATGATTAAGTATCTAAATCAGGATGTTTGATTCAAACTATGTATTTGTATATCAAATTCACTAAATTAGGAAATCTGAGTCAACTGTGTGAATGTGTATATATTCCCCCATTTTGGTGAGAGCTAAAACTATTCTAAGGGTGGCAAACCAAATGTGATAATGATAGTTATGTTAGTGATAGTTAGCGTTGGTAATATGAGTATAAGATTGATTTTTATTTTATTTTAGAGGAATCAGTTTTAAGTTGAGTCTATGATAGACCTGTGTTTATATATATATTTTTTTAAGAAAATATGAGTTTTTCCATTTATGGAGTCAAGTATGATACTAGGGACATCATCATTAAGTCCTACACAAAATAAATGGGTCATAAATTGGATCTATGGTTTTTGATATATTATGGTTATAATATTTTGGTATTAGTTGGTGACATTTGCATGTAGGTTCAACCTTAGGTAGGTGGCATTATTAAAACATAGTTTAAGCAAGTTGATTGATTGATTTTAAAATTTATTTAAGCCTTTGAACCTGAGTGAATTATTACTTTGAGCCTAGATAATATGTTGAGGAAATGAGGAATGAACATGATCTGATACAATGAGTTGGAGGTGCTCATCTAGGCTGATGATGAGGTTATCCTAGTAAGGAACCTATTGTTTTATGCATTTTAAAAAAATGTTTAAACTTTTTAATAATTCTAAACAAAATTTAGGTAGTTTAG
>JARHVA010001715.1:1717500-1765000 GCA_037957365.1 Torreya grandis
AATATAAATATTTTTAAGAGGATAAAACTATGAGGGACATGCACCATATCCTTTCTATAAGCTTTGAGGTTCACATATAAATATCCATGTCCATTCAAATTTGGTAATATTGATATTTGAAACTACTATGATAACATTGTAGTGAAGATTCTATGTGGGATAGGATTGCCATGGATGGCATTGGAATCAAACCAAGAGTGGCATGATTTAATTTCAAAGGTGATATGGTATACTTATTATAAACAACCCACATCATGCATCAAAGATATTACCTCTTGTGAAGGTATATTAGCATCATCAATAGGTTAGTTTAATTATTGAATCTTATTATTAATTTTATCCATTGGTATACTACATCAAGGACCTTTGGTTTCATGCACCATAACCTTTTGAGGGGTGATAGCTTGGACTTGGTAAGACGGAAATTGGATTTCACCTTGATGGAGGTTAGGATGAGAAATGGGTTCTATTGTAGTAAGTGGGTGAGGTAGATTGATTGGAATCACTAATATTATTAGTTGGTAAAGTAGTATCACATGCTAATGGAATATAAGACACATTTTTATCATTGGAATGTAAACTATGTAAACTATGAACATGAGTATAAGTTCATACACATTTATTTGAAGACATATTATTTCTTGAATTGTAATTTAATAACCAATAAATTTCAATATAGAGATGGGCAATGTAGAGAGTGGACTAGATTCAATATCTTATTCAATAAAGTCATGTAATGATCATTATTTAAGGTTTCATCAAAATCATAATTTAATTCACTTATAGAGATAAGAGTATAAGAATTGTCATTTTTATGCTCAATAAGAGAAAGAGTAGAAGAATATTTAAACTTTGTTCTACTATGTAATATACCATCATGTGTAGGGGAAATAGAATGTGCATCTTCTCTAGATGTGAGTGGAGTGCATGTATTATCATTATTTTTGATAATGGAGTCAAGGGTAGAAGAATTATTGATCATGGTTTCATTTGGCATATTATAACATGTAGGAGAAGGTTTAGAAATACCTAAATTATTTATATTTGGCATATAATCACTATGTTTAGCTTGAAGAATAAAAGAAGGTGACAATACAATAACATGTACTTTATTTTGAAAATATAAAAAAGGTGTGATATCATGTGTACATGCTTTCTCAAATTGAATTGAGGAAGGTGAATAATGTGCATTTTGCTTTTATATACTAGGAACATAATGTATAATATTAATTGAACCATGCAAAGGTAAAGTGGTATTATTTCTTTAATTTAAATAAGGGTGTATCAAAAGTGGTTGAAAAAATAGGATCGAATTCAAATAAAACATTTCCTATAAGGGTATTTTTTGGTCTTATGTTATTAATGTGATTTTTAGAAGTAGGGGAATAGAGAAGAGAAGGAGAAGAATGTTCTTCTAATCCATCTTCTTCAACACTTTCATTATCATGCTCATAGTAACCATCATATCCATCATTAAAACAATAATCTTCATCACCATTATAAATTAAATCATGCTCATTATTGGGTGGTAATGTATAATTTTGAAAATTGGTCCATTCATTTGTATAATTATGTGAAAAGTTTATAAATTGTCAACTAGGTGAGGGGTAAGAGGTTTACCAAAAATAATTTTAAACTTGCCACATAAAATTAACAAATTCATAATAGATAAACAATGGGGAGAAGAAAATCTAACATAGATATATTTGAGAATATTTTATATATTCTACCCATAATTAAATAAAAATTAGAAATTAATTTAAAATCCTAAGGGCTAATGTTTGGATGTATACAGACCTAGTATGCATATCTAGGGTTTGAAGGGTTTGTAAAAAAATTTAAAATATGTTAAATTAATGAAAACCTAATATAAGAACTCATATGGATCAATTATTATGTGAAAAAAATTATGAAAATATGAATTTGATAAACCCTAATTTAATATATAAAGATGGAAGAGGCAAACCCTAGGGTATAACTAGCATTGTAAAATATTATTCATAGTAAGTGGGGTTCACCAAATGTTTTAAATGTTTAAGATTTATTAATGTAAATCCTAGGTTATTAAATGGCTAGGTATAAAGGGTAAATATAGGTAAATATTATAAATAGATATATTGAATTAATTTATCTAAAATATAATGTGCAAAGAGAAAATAAACTTATTTAAAGAAAAACAAGCATCACCAGAGGATGAGAGAGAGCTAAAATAGGTTTGTAAATATATCTAGAGTCCTTTCATTCTAGAACTAAAGTCAAAATTACTTTCAAATAGTAACCTAGTCAGAGGGAAAGTAGTGCACTATGTTAGTGTCCAAGGCACCACACTAGTGTCCTTGTAGGGGCAGGGGTCTTGAGACTTTTGGGGATGTTGTGAGAAAGATTTAAGGTTTTTTTGGTGTGCTTAGATGATTTTGATCACTCTTTTGTGTCAATTTTTGGTTGTATATCCTCTCAAAACCCTATTGAACACTTGTATACATAAGAAACAATGAAATCAAATGAAAAGGAAAGGAAAAGGATGGGTTGTGAGATTTTACTATTGCATGGGATATAACCCTTATTGTCCTAGACAATAATTTCATTAAACCTAATGACAGGGGTCTCATATCTCATGTGTTTATCCCTTATGGAATGTGGATAATCAATGCACATGAAATTATAGAATGAATTTCACTTAGGGATTTATTTGATCAAGCATGTAGTTCTATGTGCATTGTTAAGTAATATGCAAATGGTTGAGTTATATTATTGACTAATTTTAAATAAATATGTGTTAAAGTAGTAAGTGCTAGATGTAAAATACCTTGTGAGGCTCTTTATATAGAAGGATTTGTGATTTGAATGTGAGACCATTATTTGTTGGCTGACAAGATGAAAAAGAAAGGTAAAATAATAAGAATAGACTCACGGAAGGGTAAAGACCCATAACAAGTTAAAAATGTGACCAATGGACACTAGCACTAAGGTGGACACTAGTGTATTGCAATAGTGTCCAATATTGTACTAGTGTCGTAAGACCAAAAAATATATTACTAACTATAAAAAATAGACCAAGGGGTCCCTATGACTAGGATAGTAAGACATAAGACCATTGTAAGTGCATCAAATAGGAAAAACAAGTCATAAGAAAGATAAAAAAACCAAAACGACCATGTGAACAAGAATAACATTCATCTTTAAGACCTTCTTGTGAAAGAGAAGCAAAAGACATTACTTATGTTTTCTTGACCAAATTAGGATGTTTACAAAGTCCAAGACATGAAATAAGTTGAAATCAAAATTGGCTACAGACATATAATGGAGTGTATAGTAATATCCAAGTCATAAATTAATCATCTTAATTGAATCAACCAATACACATGGATTATGATTTAAATATCACTTTTTTCTTGAATTCTCCATAAAAAGAGAATGGATGTCTTCCATGCCCCTACCATGTTCATAGATAGTATATACTATATGACACAAAAATATAGTATGTTTTTTATTCTAAAAATAGTATGATGAACATGAATTTGTATCATGCCCCATTAACATATTTTTAAAATATAGAACTATGAATTTTGAATTTTAAATAGTATAGTGAACATGAATCTATATCATGCCCCATAGAAATTGTATAATATAAAACTATATGTAGATGTTCATTATGAGTTATGTTTAAAACCTTGAAACTATTATGATTTTTAAATTGATACTTGAAATAGGAGTGCTTATGTATCACATGTATGTAAAATATGTGTCAATGACTAAATTTTAAACCATTTTTTCTATGAAACTATAAAGGATGCCACTAATTGAGTTTTTGAAAATTTTGCATCCATTCGTAACTATAATGTGTACTATTGTGAAACATATAATCTATGTCCTCTTATTATGTTTGCATGTGCATGGAAAGTTATCATAATACTATTTATATTTTTGAAGCTATGATTTTACACTGTGATATGATAATTGTAGACACCTAAAAATGACCACAACTAGATTCTGATTGGACTTTAGATTGATTCATACCAACCATTACAAATTAAGCTTAGGAATCACTAAACGTACCAAATTTTCTTGTGCATCATTCATCAAAGATAATAATCATGTTGAGGCAAAATTATTTGAGGTATTCTACCATATGAAACAATAATTTCTCATAGATTCATCCCTAATCACCTTGCGACATCACATCTATCAATTTGTCTTATGGACCTATTAAGTGGGGCACTTGCACACTTAGGATAAATGTTGAAAGAGATAAAAGGGTAATAAAATTCAATTAAAAATGTAAACAAGGCTAAATGCATAGTTGAATTATCCATTTTAAATGAATGAATATCTAAAAAAGAAAATTCAAAAATTCAAAATATCCTAGCTGTAGACACCAAAATTGTGTCTACTCCTTGATCGACTCCCCCCTTGGTCCCCTTGGTCCACTTCTAAACATTCCTAACCCACACACTTATTAATTTAAAATAAAATACCTATTTTAAATTAATAACACCTCACCCATGACACACCACCCTTGACACCTCACCCTTGGATTCCTTGCCCTTGGATACCCTCATTTATCACCCTATGACTAGTCATTCCAACTCTCCCACTAATCCTCACACCTATTAAACCCACCTTCGATCGTTTAACCATGACCACTGAACTCGACAGATGGAGGAACGAGTAAAAGGCTAAAAATGATAGGACCTAAGTTCCCCAAAGCTCTGACACAACTTGTCAGAATTAAGAGCAGACATGATTACCTTTGTATAAGCAACTTAAACATGCGGAAATAACCAGAAGAACAAATAACTATCAATGAGAAAACACACAAAACATGAGAGGTAACACATAATTGTATTCAACTCATTACAAAGGAAATTACAATCAAGAGATCACACTCTTCTTCCACCTCTGTGAGGCTTCCTCCTCAAGGGCTCCAAGTAATCTTCCCACCTGAGTAATCTTCTCTCATAGGTCACAACTAACAACTAACACAAGCTATTGTTCACCTCATTGCACATCCAGTACAATCGAGTACGAATCGGTACTCCAATTAGATCTCACCATGATCTTGCTCCTGATGTATTGATGTCACCTTGATCTTGCTCCCCCACCGATTTTGTTTTGACCCTCGCATACACACATCCCTGCAGACCAACCTGATCTTACTTATCACATGTAGATCTCCACCATGATCCTGCAACACCCTACATATAAAACCTGATCTTACATACATAAGGAATCCTACTTGATTCCACCATGGGAAGAACTCTCCAAGCTCCATACTTGGATTCTACAAGTTCAACACTTAACAATACAGCCCATGAGTTTATTATATAGATCTCATGCATACACTAATTTAGACAAGCAGCTCAAAGACTCGAACTGGTCTTCATCATGCAAACAATGCGTTCACTTAACTGACTGTTTGTCAACAACAGTTCTGACCGCCACAGGTGACCGATGTTGGTCCCTATCTAACTAGAGGCGATCGATGCCAGCCGATTCCTGCCGATGTCAGTTTTCTTCTGCACGTCCACTGACTAATGTCGGTTGTGTCCTGCCGACTCCGGTGACTGCATACTCTGAAAAACCTCCCTGTTTGCCTTAGGTGAAGCTTTTAGCTCCACACCCTAACAATCTCCCACTTAGAGATAAATAGCTGCACCTATACCTATACCAGTACTCTGTCTAATCTACATCTTGGCTTGTATTCCTCTTTAAGCTCCCACTTGAAGACAACCCACCACACTCCTTGTGGTGTTAATCTTGTGCCTGACTTTCTTCATTCTCAGCTTATCTTCTTCTGACATTGCTATACTCCTACTCAAATAGCAACCCCTGTGAGTAACCTGTAATCAACAACACTTAACAGATCTAGGCCATCTGTTAGTCAAACTCACTCTGAGAACATCCAACCTCACTCTGATACCATTTGATAGATATCAAGCTCTAAACCTACAACCAAGGCTCTGATACCATTTGATAGGACCTAAGTTCCCCAAAGCTCTGACACAACTTGTCAGAATTAAGAGCACACATGATTACCTTTGTATAAGCAACTTAAACATGTGGAAATAACTAGAAGAACAAATAACTATCAATGAGAAAACACACAAAACATGAGAGGCAACACATAATTGTATTCAACTCATTACAAAGGAAATTACAATAAAGAGATCACACTCTTCTTCCACCTCTGTGAGGCTTCCTCCTCAAGGGATCCAAGTAATCTTTCCACCTGATTAATCTTCTCTCATAGGTCACAACTAACAACTAACACAAGTTGTTGTTCACCTCATTGCACATCCAGTACAACTGAGTACAAACTTGTACTCCAAGTAGATCTCACCATGATCCTGCTCCTGATGTATTGCTGTCACCTTGATCTTACTCCCCCGCTGATCCTGTTCTGACCCTCGCATACACACATCCCTGCAGACCAACCTGATCTTACTTATCACATGTAGATCTCCACCATGATCCTGCAACACCCTGCATATCAAACCTGATCTTACATACATGGGGAATCCTACTTGATTCCACCATGGGAAGAACTCTCCAAGCTCCACACTTGGATTCTACAATTTTAACACTTAACAATACAGCCCATGAGTCTATTATATAGATCTCATGCATACACTAATTTAGACAAGCAGCTCAAAGACTCGAACTAGTCTTCATCATGCAAAGAATGCGTTCACTTAACTGACTGTTTGTCAATAGCAGTTTTGACCACCACAGGCGACCGATGTCAGTCCCTATCTAACTAGAGGCAACCAATGCCAGCTGATTCTTGCCGATGTCAGTTTTCTTCTACACATCCACTGACCGACGTTGGTTGTGGCCTACCGACGCTGGTGACTGCATACTCCAAAAAACCTCCATGTTTGCCTTAGGTGAAGCTTTTAGCTCCACACCCTAAAAAAATAGCCTTTTTACCCATCCTCCAGCCGCTGACATTGGTCAATTATCAGACGATGCTGGTGGAATCGATGATGTCAATTGCTTAAAACCAACTTGCAGGCTGAACAAAAAATGGATCACAGACCTGAATGTGAATTCTCTTGCACCCAGAATCTAACTTCTCTCTCTCTCTCTCCCAAACACATGCCAAGCATCACAGGCTATAGGCACTCTATAGAAATAGCTCCAGACTTTGGGTTAAAAACATTACAAGAAGTCTTCTACATCAGCCACATCAGCAACAAGTCTTCTACACTCCTTCAGCAAACCAAAGCTAAGTATTTCTTCTGCCCTTTCATTTCAGTAGTTTAGAAAGCATCAGTAATTAGTTCTCTTTTTACTAGTTCTAAGTACTATAGATCAGACCAAACTTGACTTTCTTCTCGAAGAGGCTGAGAGGCCTTACCCATATCCTTACTCCTTTTGACAACCTATCCTCTACCCCTTGTCCCTTTTTTAGACAATATTCTCTACCCTACAAATTCTGCACAACCCATTAAACTCCCACAGACATCCTAGAGCATTCTATTGACCACATACAGACCATAAACCCATCCAAGGCCATTACACTGACCGACATTGACCATTTCCCCTACCGACATTGGCATAATAACTGACATTAGAGACCTGATTAACTGACACCGACAGAACTACCGACATTGGCAACTGTGACAGACCGACAACAGAATATAGGTAGGCATTATCTCTATTTCTTTTGTTTAGTCTTTCACCATTTCTCTTTCTAGCAACACTCTTTTATCAAAAGTGGACTTTCATCCCTCAAGGAAGTCTTTACACTTCTGGGATCGAGCTTTACTTGGCAGTCCACCATACATCTATCTAACATCTTCTTTATTTTAGTTTTCTTCTTATCTAACAGGTGTCATCCTCTATAGCCAAAGAGGAGCTCCTTCAATCATCTGGATAACGGTGCACAAACTTCATCTGGGTACGTACAAGCCCCTGACCATTTAATCTTAGTTTATTATTCCTTCTAAATGTGAAAAGAAAAAACTATTTAGAAACATTCTGGCACGCCTGGTGGGACCCCTAGAGTTTTCCTTGGGTTCATCCTTTTTCTTCTAAAGGCAAACATTCATATAGGTGCATTAGGTCTCTTTTTGCATCCTTTCCTTCTATCTCCTTATTTCAAAACAAAACCATAAGCACAAGTTAAAAAGAACCACTTTCTTTTCCTTCTTGTCACATTTCCTTCTTGCATCTTAGAATAGTGAAGTTCATACTCTTAACCTTTTCCTCACTTGTTTGCATCTAAAAAAAAACATTTCAATTTGGGCTTAAAATTTATTGCATTTCATTTTTGCCTAAATACATACTTAGCTCTCACATCTAGTAATTAAAACCGTATTATGAATAAATCGTATCACACTTATGTTACACGACTAGACCACTATCACAAATCAAACATCTAAACATACCTGAGACAAGGTCTGACTAGGATTTCATCACCTATCGGATACCTTACCCTTCCTGGTAATCCTACTTGGACTTCACTACCAAGGGGAGAGCCCACTCTATTCTCTGGTAGAGTATAAACTCTAGGGGAAGTATGTACTGGCTAAGTGACCCAGCTTATCTCTGGGCTCATGAAGTGAGGGGAGCTAGCTCCTAGCACCAGGCCACATACAGAACCTAATATAGATCTTGAGCACCAAAACTAACCCGAAACCAACTGTAGACTGCTTCTTCTAGGACCCGTTCTAAAAGCCAACTTCCCAAACACACTCTTCTAAGGCATAAGCCAACATGACTCTAAAAATTTATTCTTAGGAATTTAACATTTAGAGGCTGCTTGTCTTCATCTATTTTTCTATCTCTATCTGGTTTTTTGAGCTGGTGAGGTCGCATTCTAAGCTCCAAGAACAACTCAGAAATTTCTTCTTTCTTCCAAAAACTTTTAGTCTTCTAAAGTTTCTGGAAATACACAGTAACTAACATTAGTTTTTCCATCGACATTGGCAACTGATCTTCACCGACATTGGTTATCTGATCGACATCGATAACTTTCTTCATCGACATCAGTTTTTCCACCGACGTCGATCACTGTCAAAATATTTATTCTCAAACATCAAGCTAAAGACTTGACCTTTTAGCTGTCAAAAACACCAATTCTGGTTTTTTGAGGCTGAAACATATAGTTTTTAGAATCTAAACCCCCTTTTTTGCCTTGGATTATTTTGACACGTAGTCAAACCAAAACTCTTGTTGACCACACAAGGCAACAACCACTCCCACCTTTGCCTTCTATATCAAGTCCTCTAATGGAGTATCATTCAGACACCGAGCGTACTCTAACCCCAACTCAACCCCATATTGTTTCCAAAGGGGACCAAGACTTTGAAAGGTTCCTTTACCTCAATGTCAAGGCCCTTCAACACTATCTCGTGAGAAGTCAAATGTGAGACTCTTTAGGCAACCCAGTTTATGGGATGCCAACTTCCTTAGTTGAGATGGCAGTCGTATCAACGACCTCTATAACTCAACCCATAGACACCCAAGCCATTGCCTCAACTAACAACCCGACCATGACCAATATTCAAAGTGTGGCTTCTCCTTCTATTTCTGGACCTACTTCTATCGGGGTTTTGGTGCCCCATCAAACGCAAACTATTCAACAAAGTTCTACACCATTCCAAAACCTAGTTGTCTCCATCCCACCTACTCTTGCACCCATCAACACAAGGGTGGCTACTCATATTTTGGCTAATATTTCCACCATCCAACCACCTCTAACGACATCAAGGCAAGTTGTGCCTCCTAGCTTCATGACACAACCACCCTTGGCTTCAACATCAGTCCCTATGACTAGTTACCAATATGTTGTGCCTATACAAGCACAACCAACTATGTCATACGCCCATCCTCACACCTTCCAAGTGCCCTACAACCTAGGGGGCACCCCACCTGCAAATCCACCAACTGATCTAATCAAGATGTTGATGGACAAAATGTCTAATCTTGAGACATTTGTTTTTGGTTCAAGAAATGTTCTCTCATATGAACAAATCTGTAATGAACCCATTCATCCTTTAGTCCCAATCCGACCATATCCTAGCTAGTGGGAACTTCCCAAGTTTACTCACTTCCAGAGTAAGGAAGACCCACAACAAAATCTACGAGCGTTTAGACACGCTTGTTACCTTATAGCCCATGATGATGCGTTATTGCTATGCACATTTCCCATGTCACTTTTTGGAGCTACCCTCGATTGGTATAGTTCTATTACTAGTCACTCTCTTTTCACATTCACTCAACTAGCTCAACTATTCCTCAACCAGTTTTCAATCAACATCACTAAGAAGGTCTCCATTTAGACCTCTATTCTATCAAACAATTTGACGATGAGTCAATCGCTGATTTCGTTGCCCATTAGAGAAGTCTAATCAACCAACTCTCCTTTTCTTTACCTCAACCTGAGCTCATCAAGTTCTTTTCACAAGTGTGTGCCAAACACATCTCATCTACTTTGTAGGTCTAAACATTCCACACATTTGACGAAGCTTTTACCATGGCTAGGAAGCTTAAACTCCACGCAGTCGAAGAGGACAAGCTCACATTGTATAATAAAAATACTAACGCAAAATCCAATGACCCTTCTTCGTCTAAACCTTCTTCATATTCCAAGTCCAAGGGATCGGCAAATGCTATGGTCCTTAGGCCATCATCATCGACCACAAACAACCAATCTCAACCTTCCACATCACAAATCATCACCAAACAATTCCAACAAAGATACATATAGTGTCAATATAATCCAATAGGAGAATCATATGCTTTTGTGTTGGATAAACTAGTCAAGCAGGGGGTCCTCAACCTCCCCCAAATTCAACCACCACCTCAATTTGACCCCTCAAAAGCCATCCCTACATGGTATAGGGAAAATAACTTTTGTCATTATCACTGTGTCAAAGGCCATGACATAAACAACTGTAAAACCTTCAAAAACATTGTCCAAGACATGATAGATAAAGGTGATCTTGTTTTGGATAACCCAAATGTGCCACCTAACCAAAACATAGACATCTTTAGACAACCTTTCCCTAACCATCCCCCTAGTCAAAATAACATTCAGACCATGGCTGATGACCCCTAAGAGTGTAATATATGCACAATCAACATGGTTTCACCTTCCATCCTTAACCAACCTCTTCCATAAACTGAAGAGGTTAGTCAACCTATCCCTCCACCATAGGTAGAAGAGCCTCCTTCTCCCATTTTTCCTCCACAAGTAGACAAACCTTCTACTCCTATTAGTTCTCCATCAACTTCTCTTATATTGGAGGATGCTTTGACCATACCAGCACTGCTAGCCCCACCTTCATCCTTCCTACTACTAATGGAGGACCCTACCTTTCTTGCTCCTCAACCACAAGTAGAAGGCATAATCATCCCTGCCCTCTATCCTCTTGAGAAGTCACATTCTCCAATTCCTTCTCCACCAAGAGAAGAACTTGTCTCTTCACCTACTTCGACTGAAGATGATCTAGTAATGACTCTTTCTCGCCTTTGGCCTGAGATTGCTGCATCTAACACATTTTCGGTCTCACAACCACCCACATCTTCTAAAGAACCAAGGCCTCATCCAAAATCTTCCAAACCATTCTCTCGATTGGTGGAGAAACTAGGACTTCTCCATTTGAGGAAATTAGAACATGAGGCATTATGGGAGCAACTCAAAGCTCCTCACCTTACACGTCCCATCTCATCTCGTGCTGTCGACCCTCCTGTGACAAAATCTCCAAAAGTCTCCAACAAGGACTAGGCTTCTATTTCCAAATATTTAGAAGCCCGACCATCCACATCTGAACCTAAACCCTCACAAACATCCACTATATCAAAACTGATTAAATCCCTCAGTGTTCGCCCCATATCTAACCTCACTCACCCACAAGTGAAGGTAGACTTGAACCTCATCCCGCACAATAGTAGTCCTCGCACTAACCCAAAAAAGGCTACTAAACCACATCTGAGAACTCCTCTCCCACCATCCTCATTGCCCTCTATTTTGGGCCCACATCCATCCACCTTAAAAGGAGTGCTTCCTACTCCAACACCTATCAAAAACAAGTTGCCTCCATTACTCCCTTTACCCACCACAAACCTACCTCCTCTAAAAAATTTGGCACCCCACACAAATAAAGTGTCCTCTACATGAGTGGCCATACCACCAACCCAAAAGGTGGTACGGAAGTCTCCCTCAACAACTCCCCAACAAAAGTCATCAACACCTAGTGCATCAACAAGCATGGACCCATTAGCGGGTTCATATGCTTTGATACTACGCCAAATTTTTCAAACTTCTAACATCACTCTTCCACCTATCAAACCATTTCAACCTCTCGGACCAAAACCATCTTGGTTCAATGACACTAAAATTTGCCTATATCATCGCACACCTGGACATGACACTGAGAATTATTGTGCCCTCAAGGTTGTCATTCACCAATACTTGGAAAAAGACACCCCTCTTGTTGAGGATACTGTCAAAAAATCTCCAACACTGTCTCATGTCTCCCAACCCTTTTCACCGTCACACTCATCAACTCTCAGATCAAAACCATCTTGGTTCGATGACACTAAATTTTGTGCATATCATCGCACACCTGGACATGACACTAAGCATTGCTGTGTTCTTAAAGTGGTCATTCGTCAACACTTCAAAAAGGACACCCCTTTCATTAAGGATCCTTTTGACCACCCTTTCAAGAAACCATCAACACCATCCCATTCCTCTCAAACCTCATCACCTAAATCAGGATCTCAACGCAAGATTGTGGTTCCTCTATCACCTTCAACCCCTTTGTTTGAAATCAACACCATCAATGTGGCCAACAGGTCACAAACCATGAAGGATAAAGGGAAAGAGAAGGTTTCTTTCCCTCAAACATATCCATTCATCAGGCCTCCATAACCAAAACCCAAGATTACTATCTTGGGCACATCTCAACAAACATCTTTGCAGCCACTTCATGACCCCATGGTGAAACAACTTCACCAAACCCCTGTGAAGACATCTTTGTATGACCTCATTCAAATCTCTCCACAACATCACCAATATTTAATCAAAACTTTAAAGACAATGGAGGTCCAACTTGAAGACCCCCAACCACTAGCTTCTTTAATCAAAACATTACCAACCATTGCCTCCATCACCGTCCCTAATTCTGAGATTCCAAACTCCAATCTAGAAGATCAGGATCTCACCCTCTTAAACTAAGCCTATCAGGCAAAAGCTTTGTAGGATTCATCCTCGCATCACACTCCTTGACAAAGAGGAGCTTCATCATCTTCTCTTCATCCTATTTATCCAACTCATTGATTATCCACAATGGGTGCCAAACCTTGTCCCTGTCACAAATAATTGGGGGAATTTAACTTTATACTGACTATCATGACCTCATCCAACCAACCTCGACCAAACATCAACCAAACTTTTAATCATGACCTCAACCAATCATCGACCAAACATCAACCATCTAATCATCGGCCAAACATCAACCAACCAAGCATTGACCAAACATCAACCAGCCTCTCAAGCGTCGACCAACACGTGACCAATATGGAAAGAAGTAAATGAGGCAATTTTTCTCCTAATTGGCTCAAACCTTACATCATAATGCATAAGTATGGATCAGGGACTTATCATCTGTCTTCTCTTAAAGGCCGGCCAGAAATTGAACCCCTTAATGCCTTGCATCTTTGACCATTCTACTATTAATCAAGTACTCATTCACTTGATATTTAACTTGAGCTCATCCCTTGAGCAATCCCTGTCATTTTAATCCTCATTTCTTTTAACCCTGTTCCCCTGCACAAACACTATGTGACCCTTTTATAAAATATGGATGCTTTGTCCTAATAAAAGGGAGCCCTTAAGCTTCTATAGTCTTGTCCATGACTACAAATCCTATCAAAAATAAATGGAGATGTCAAACAAAATATCAAAAGGTCATAAAACTCTAAATGCAGACTACTCCCTCGAAGGACAGTTGCATCATCATTTCTATAGCTAATAGACTGCTCCCTTGAAGGACAGCTATTCAAAGCCCTAAAAAACATATAAAAAAAAATATAGACCACTCCCTTGAAGGATGGCTATGCCTAAAAATCTTTCTACAAATAGCACTCTCTTAGAAGCTTCCCGCATCGATCAGCTTCACAAATGACCACAAAACAAAATGACATCCCCATGTAGACTTCTCGCATCGATCAATCTACCAAAAAAAAAGGTCATGGACTTGACTTATAGTCATTCTCAGGGTCTCCTATAAAAAGGGGCAAAGTTATCCCTACTAAAAAGGGTTACCCTATCCTAACATATCACATCACCTACTCAAGGGATTTTGAGCTTATTTTAATGTCAAAGTGATTCAATTATTTCTCTAACATAAACCAATGGTCAAAAGATGTAATGCATGAACAGGGCTTTTGTTTGCAAAACCCTTATCTATGCTATCATTATGGTCCTTGTCAATGAAAGAGCAATGCACCTTTCACTTCTTACGCACTTTGGCCACATACAACCAATTCAAATCCAACCAAATCCTTTGCTAACCAAACCAAACCTTTTTCAGACCACTAACATTATCATAACCTATTCACACTAGTTTCTATGGAAACCAATACACATGGAAACTATCGACCACACAATTTATGCCAAGCATAAACCATTACTTGATGAAGCATAAGCATACTCATTTCATTTTTAGCATACATCCATCACTGATATGGAAAATTGCTAGGGATGGAAAATCACAACCAATGTTACAGGATACACCATCACACAATATGGAAAAGGTTGTAACATCATCATACCCTCATCATTTATAACCTGACCAAACCAACCTATCAACCACTTTGACTCTTGCCCTAAACTAAATTGGTCTGAGGCCCTTAAAATAGGGGCTATATAGGCAACACTCAGATGACATGACATCTTCTGGGGTTAGCTCGGCCACATCCATTTGTTCATCTATCTGATGGACACACCATTCAACCTTTAACCATGACTTAACCTAGTCAAATCCACATCCATAACTGACCCTCTTCCTCCCTTTTAGGGAGAACCACATTGGCCTAAGGCCCTTCCAACAAGGGCTATGTAGGCAACACTTAGTTGACATGGGGTCCTCTGAGGTTAGCTCGGCCATTCCTTCGTCCATCCATATAATGGACCAACTATTTATCTCAATCCAATGTGACCAACAACCATGGAGATCACACCTATCTCCTCCGACCACGACCACTTTTGAGACAACTTTGCCTTAGTTGTTTTGATTGTATGTGGGCTACTTCATGAATAGTTAGCCAAAATTGTCTGCAACCCATATTACAACCCTCACAAGTATTGGATCACGAGCAAGTTGATCCCCACTACTTGTGACATTTTCGTGTTTTCCAGGAGCACTTCCTGAGCCTGAGATACTTGGAACACGAGACCATTGGAGCTACAGCTTTGATCGTTTAACCTAATCAGCTATGACTAAATGCTGGGGACCGGTTATTTTGATTTTATCACTCCTTGACCTTTGACTGTGACAATTTGACCTACCTATCACATGACGTGGTATACGTGCAATCTCAACTTTTGTAGCGTTCACACTCAACCTTCACCATATCCATCCACTATCTATCAAATCAGCACCCAATATCTAGTTACTTTCCCTCAACTCTCGCTTTGAGGGGGGAATACCTCATCCCATAATTAGGGCAAGCAACTCCTATTTTTGTCTTGCAGTTCATCAGAACAACCAACAAGACAAAAAGGGGCAAATGTGGACACCAAAATTGTGTCTACTCCTTGGTCGACTCCCCCCTTGGTCCCCTTGGTCCACTTCTAAACATTCCTAACCCATACACTTATTAATTTAAAATAAAATACCTATTTTAAATTAATAACACCTCACCCATGACACACCACCCTTGACACCTCACCCTTAGATTCTTTGCCCTTAGATACCCTCATTTATCACCCTATGACTAATCATTCCAACTCTCCCACTAATCCTCATGCTTATTAAACCCACCTTCAATAGTTTAACCATGACCACTGAACTCGACAGATGGAGGAATGGGAAAAAGGCTAAAAATAGCCTTTTTACCCATCTTTCAGTTGCCGACGTCGGTCAACCATCGGCCAACGCTGGCAGAATCACCAACGTCAATTGCTTAAAATCAACTTGCAGGCCAAATAAAAAATAGATCACAGAGCCGAATGCAAATTCTCTTACACCCAAAATCTGACTTTTCTCTCTCTCTCTCTCTCTCTCTCTCTCTCTCTCTCTCTCTCTCTCCCAGATGCATGCCAAGCATCACAGGCTACAGGCACTTTGCAGAAATAGCTCTAGACTTTGGGTTAAAAACATTTTAGGAAGTCTTCTACATCAACTACATCAGCAACAAGTCTTCTACACTCCTTCTTTAGCAAACCAGAGCTAAGTATTTCTTCTGCCCTTTCATTTTAGTAGTTTAGAAAGCATCAGTAATTAGTTCTCTTTTTACTAGTTCTAAGTACTGTAGATCAAACCAAACCTGACTTTCTTCCTGAAGAGGCTGGGAGGCCTTCCCCATATCCTTACTCCTTTTGACAACCTATCCTCTACCCCTTGTTGTCAGGGAACCATGAACAATAAACATGCTCCGATCCCTACTGAGTCAGGATCTTGCTCTACCAATTAGAACACATGTGATTACTTCTTGTATTAGAAACTAAACACAAAATTATACCAGAATCAATAAGTAACTAGAAATATGAAACAACACAGGAATTTGAGAGACAATACACAATTGTATTAATAATCACTCAGAAGAATATACAATAAGGAAGATGCCACTTCTTCCTCCACCTCAAAGGTTCCCCACACCTCAAGACCTTCTTCCCTCTCTCTCTCAGTCCCAACAATCAAATCCAATGTAGAATTGATGTTCACCTATCCAACCAGTCAATAACACGCTGCCAACTCACCAAGTACACAACCGTACTTCAAGTAGATCTCCTGCTCTCTGCTACTACCTTCAAATCACTAGACCTTACTCACCATGTAGATATATCTACACCCCTAAATAACCCTTGTCCTTGCCTCACCAAGTCCTTATGATTCTTCAACCAGTACCCCAGTGGATCAGCTCCTTGACCTTGCAGACCTTGCAACTCTCCCTGATCATACACACTCAGCACTCCTTTGGAACTAGGAGGAACTACACTAGCTCTCTCTAAAATCTCTATGGCTTTCTAGCACACTTTTACAATACAATCATGAGTCCATATATAGATCTCATCCAAACAATAATTAGACAATAATACAATAATTAAATCCACAGCTCTTAGTCTAAAATTAGCTCTAAACATGTAAACACTTAGTTCGTCAACCAACTACCCGTAATATACTCACAGCTCGAACCACACAGGCGACCGACGTCGGTCCCTATCCGCCTGGGGTGGCCGACACCGACCAATCCATGACCGACATCGGTTGCCTTCTGTATCTTTCCTACCGTCATCAGTTGTCTTGACCGACGCCGGTGTTTGTGACACTCCACAACTCTTCTGCAACCTCCATAACTTCGTCTGTTTGCATCCTGGTGAAGATTTTAGCTCCACAACCTAACAATCTCCCACTTGGAGATAAATAGCTGCACATGTACCTATATCTGTAGCTTGTCTAATCTATTTCCTGGTTTGTATCCCTCTTCAAGATCAATCCTGGAGACCAACCACCACACAACTGTGATGCTATACCTGTCATTCAAGTAACCTACCACATCCGAATCTACACATCCATGTAGTGAAGAACTTGACCCTGCATAACAAGAATCCCTGCTGCTAGTCCCACTGAACTACCCTCCAGTACTCCTTCCCCGAATTGGCCCCATACTTTCTGACAACCCCCACTGAATTGGGAAAACTCAGGTCTACACTAGACCTCATGTGATTTCGAACCCTGTTTCAAGCTAAGCTTGAACTGTCCAGCCATTGGTGTGCTTTCTGATTCTGCATCCTACGTAATGAACTCTGCCAACACCGTCTTCACATCAAATCCCATTGGAGATAAAATCTCCATGTCTCTTATGCCAAAGAATTTTGCTACTCTAAATTCCTCATGACACACCTCTGAACTAACCTTACCTTTTAGCTCAGCAAATCCCTGTATGTACAAAACCTGCTAGCAAACCATCCACATACAGTAACTGGATAATGTCGTGACTCATCATCCACCTGGTAAGAACAAAACCACAATAGTTACACTGACATTGACTGAAGCAATGCTTAGTCATCCACCTGTCAAAACCTATACCACTGTCCTGCAACTTCTTCAAGACCTTATACCTTGGCCTTCTGTCTCTTGTATCCATCCACTCTCTTCTTTAAAATGGGAATCCATCCATCTCTCAGTGCTTACTTCCAGCTGACAACTCTGCCAACAATACCTGTTTGGTTCTTCTCCAAGGACTCACACTCCTCATCCATGCCAAGCTCCCACTGTATCTGGACTCTACCTGCATTGCCTCTTCACATCGTTTTGGTTCTCGACCATCAGTAAGCAATATAAAGAAGGTGAACAATGAATATGAGGTTCACTTACCCTTTCTGACCTCCACATGAGCATTTGAGACTTGTTGACAGCTTGCTGTCTGCCCAATATCCGTTCCAGTGACCGATCTCGGCCATCTCCCAGTCTTCTCCCGACCAATGTCGGTTCCCTGCACTGACCCTGACTGCCGACGTCGTCTCGCTGGCCGACGCCGGTATCCTTTCTGCCGACATCAGTTCCTTCATGACCGACGTTGGTCTTCCTATTGCCGACGTCGGTTACTATATGACCGACGTCGGTACCTGTGTTCATCTGTGAGTGATAACTTTTTACCCGCGAGCTCTCCGTGGATCAAAATCCTAATCAAATCAACCTTGCTCTGCTCAGAATAATTCAATTCTCTCACCTAATCTCTATCCGTCATCTCCTCCATGAACACCAAGGCTTTCTAGTTCTTTATCTTGTCAAAAACATCTGTCTTCCGCTTCAAAACCTGCATTCTCCTTCTACATATGTAACCAAGCCTACAAAGCCACATCTCTATAATAGAAGGTGAATCAGTAATATAAGTAGATAGATAAAGGATACCTACTTTCTTACCACCATCTAATTCAAGTGTATCCACTGTGAGAGTTATAGTACATCTCCCATCACCCAAATTTTTTGAAGAAATTAGACTCATCTCTAAGACTGGTACCTGCATGACTTCCTTCAACCACTGTGTGTCATCCATCTGTAATTTCAGCTTCACTTCCCCTTTGCCAATTCTTTGGCAAGGCTCACCAGCTCCTCTCCTTGGGGCTGCATGGAAAGAGGCAACATAATCTGTTATCCAAGATTCAACTTCATCCAAGAAACCTCCCAAAGCATCATGTGCAAAAACACCTGCAACATCTGCATCTTCAGTTCCTTCATGCTGATCTGCTACCAACCAATAATATCTTTTTCCCTGCTCTTTCTTTCCATCAATCAGACCATTCGTGCTATTCAGTTTCTCCATTCATAGCTTACTTCCTTCTGCCATTGCTATACTCCCACTCAATTAGAAACCCCTGTGAGTAACCTATAATCAACAAACACTACCAGATCTGAAACCACCTGTTAGTAACCCAACCAAAAGCTCTGATACCACGTGTCAAGAAACCATGAACAATAAACATGCTCCGATCCCTACTGAGTCAGGATCTTGCTCTACCAATTAAAACACATGTGATTACTTCTTGTATTAGCATCTAAACATGGAATTATACCAGAATCAATAAGTAACTAGAAATATGAAATAACACAAGAATTTGAGAGACAATACACAATTGTATTAATAATCACTCAGAAGAATATACAATAAGGAAGATGCCACTTCTTCCTCCACCTCAAAGGTTCGCCACACCTCAAGACCTTCTTCCCTCTCTCTCTCGGTCCCAACAATCAACTCCAATTTAGAATTGATGTTCACCTGTCCAACTAGTCAGTAACACGCTGCCAGTTCACCAAGTACACAACCATACTCCAAGTAGATCTCCTGCTCTCTGTTGCTACCTAAAAATCACTAGACCTTACTCACCATGTAGATATCTCTACACCCCTAAAGAACCCTTGTCCTTGCCTCACCAAGTCCTTATGATTCTTCAACCAGTACCCCAGTGGATCAGCTCTTTGACCTTGCAGACCATGCAACTCTCCCTGATCATACACACTCATCACCCCTTTGGAACTAGGAGGAGCTACACTAGCTCTCTCTAAAAGCTCTATGGCTTTCTAGCACACTTTTACAATACAATCATGAGTCCATATATAGATCTCATCCAAACAATAATTAGACAATAATACAATAATTAAATATGCAGCTCTTAGTCTAAAATTAGCTCTAAACATGCAAACACTTGGTTCGTCAACCAACTGCCCATAATATACTCGCAGCTTGAACCACACAGGCGACCAACGTCGGTCCCTGTCTACCTGGGGTGGCCGACGCCGGTCGATCCATGACCGACGTCGGTTGCCTTCTGTATCCTTCCTACCGTCGTCAATTGTCCTGACTGACGCCGGTGTCTGTGACACTCTGCAACTCTTCTGCAACCTCCATAACTTTGCCTATTTTCATCCTGGTGAAGCCTTTAGCTCCACAACCTAACACTTGTCCCTTTTTAAGACCATATTCTCTATCCTGCAAATTCTTCACAACCCATTAAACTCCCACAGACATCCCAGAGCATTCTATTGACCACAGACAGACCATAAACCCATCCAAAACCCATCTAAGGCCATTGCCCTGACCGATATCGACCATTTCCCCTATTGATGTTGACATAATAACCAATGTCAGAGACCTGACTAATCGGTGCTAGCAGAACTATCGACGTCAATGACTGTGACAGACTGACAGTAGAATACAGGTACGCATTATCTCTATTTATTTTGTTTAGTCTTTCACCATTTCTCTTTCAAGCAACACTCTTTTATCAAAAGTGGACTGTCATCCCTCAAGGAAGTCTTTGCACTTCTGGGACTGAGCTTTGCTTGGCAGTCCACCATACATCTATCTAACATCTTCTTTGTTTTAGTTTTCTTCTTATCTAATAGGTGTCGTCCTCCACAGCCAAATAGGAGCTCCTTCAATTATCTGGATAATGGTGTGCAAACTTCATCTGGGTATGTACAAACCCCTGACCATTTAATCTTAGTTTCTTATTCCTTTTGAATGTGAAAAGGAAAAACTAGTTAGAAACACTAGCCTTTCATCATTGCATTTATGAGTTGTCAAGCTCTTTGAAAATAACCTAAAATATCTAATTTGAAAGCCATACCCAATAATTGTAAATCATAATTACTTGACAACTATTTAATCTACGAGAGTTAGTTTTAACTCAGCTAAGTTTATTTTGAACCCATTCTAAGCCTAAAATTAACCTTGACTCACTTTGGGTGAGAGTTAGTTCCCTAAGGCTATAAATACAAGGCCATACCTCTTCATTTCTAAGATTGAATATTGTATATTTATTATGTAAGATTTATTTCATAAGACACATGCAAGTAATGTTACCATGATCAATTATTAATCCAAGCAATCACAAGCCAAGGTGTCAAGGACAGAAGGAGCCAAGAAATATCCATTGATAAAGACTTCTTGATGCACAAGCTGAGCAAGCCATTCAACAAAATATTTAGAGCTCCCAAGGAAGGTAAAAAAATTATGTATTTTATGTTTTTGTTGTGATTTCAATTAGTTTTTTTACCTAAGTTCCCCCTAGTGTATAGGTTAGAGGTGTTTGAATATTAGTGTATTCATTTCATTGATTTTATGAGACTAAAAAAATACTAACCTCCCCTCTATGTAAAACTACTAGTTCACATGTTGGCATGCCTGGTGGGATGAGATAAATCCCATACAACCAAGGAAATTAATAAGGTACTCTTATATTTGATAATGGATGCTTAAAAATCTTCATAATTCAAGTTTTTAATTTATTTTTCACATATTTTTGTTTCTAGCAACACATAGGTTATAGGTAACTGATGTTAGTTTATTTCATAATTTGACAGAGATCGATGTTGATTAACCTAGACTGACATCGATTCTCCTAGAAATGACATCGATCCCTGTTCAACAAGAGAAAGAATAGAGCATGGTGTAAATCTAACTAACATCAATTTTCTTGAGTTTTCTATCTTTTATTCTATATCTAAAAACCTACATATTGTTTGTCTTACTATTTCCTTGTAGGATCTAGTGATAATTGTTGGTTTTAAGATCATTTTACTAACAATAATTTTTTGAAAAACCATATTGTGTTTTTTTGTGTTTTTAAAGGAACTGACTAAACTTTATCGACTGACATTGGTCCCTATATGGATTGATCAATTTTGATCTCTATGGACCAACATTAATCCCTACATGGATCAACACCAATCTCTTTGAGATATAAAAATAGAGAAACTCGAGTGATAATTTTGAAATATTATCTTCTCAATCTCTTTTAGGCTTATAATAAGGCAAACCCTCTAACTAATTGTAGGTCTTCAGATGAAAATAACAAAGTTTGAACATGGTTAAATGTTGCACATTTTATTTTTGGTGCTTAAAATGAACTTAGTTATTTCCATGAATTAGTTATTTTTGGCCAAGGGGATCAAAATTCACTACATACTTCATTTAGGCAATTGAAATAAAATATCACATTAGTTACATACACACAAGAGTTTTATTTTTATTTCTTGTTTGTTGAAAGTTGTTTGTTTGAGAAAAATGACTGATATGTGTATGCTCTCCCCCAATCCCCCTTAGGGAACTAAGGTGACAAAAAGTGATCATTATTTGCCTTTGTTTCTTTAGTAAAAAATTGTTAAAATAACATCACTAAGTACATCCCTAAATGTTTATGGTTTGGGTGACCCTAAAGTCTTTTCACTTTATCTAATTTTTCATGTATCCTGGTTTGTGAGTGGGAGTTCATCACCTCCTCATAGGTTCTCTAGGGAAGATTTAACCCAATAATTCATCTCTTAGAATTATTTAAACCCAAATATATGATGGGGTATATAAATTAAGTTGGTGAATTGATGGGATGATAGTTTGAGTGGTTAAACTACCTTTGTTAGTGATTGATGCTCTTAGAATGTATGATCAACTTAGACATACCACTACACTGATCAAATTTTATCAACAATCTAGTTGATATGGATCCAATTGAAATGAGTATCTCTTATGTTATCCATAATTGAGACCATCTAAAAATGATAAAAAATGATAGTTTAGAATAACCCCACTTACCATAGACATACTATTGATGCAGGGTGAGTAGCCTAAAGTTCCATGTTATAGTAAAAAATATTGAGAGAAGAGGGGGAATAAAATCCCTAATTTTCATGCACTTATAATTTTTAGATTAATAATTAAAATCCTGTCAATAGTGAGTATATTGACAAAATTTGACAGTACTATGCAACCTTATCAGTTTTAGGATTTAGGATGTTACACTTAGGCGTTTGTGTCATTTTATCCTTTATTAAATTTTTTTGAGTCTAAAACTATTTGTTTACTTTACCATGTCAAAATAAGTCTTGTTTATACATCACTACTTTACTTTAGGAGGTGTTAATCCACTCATTTGACATCTTACCTTTGCCTTAATATTTTGACAAATCTTGTTTATGTGTGTCATTTGATTGAAAAGGGTATCATTACGTTGCCCAATTAATTTCAAGTTTTTGTAACTTTGAGTCTTGAGACAAACCATTTATCATACCCTTAGATCATGATAATGTCATTACATTGTTCAAATTATTTCAAAGACTTATTTGCCTTGTGACAAATTCCCATTTTGAAACTAAATCCATGTGTGCCTTTTGGATCTATGACTAATGCCATTATATTATCCATTCTTGTCTAGCTTGTTTTTTGTTTCAAAGAAGCCTAGTTTTCTACATTGAGTTCAAAATTAACCTTGACAAGTTCATATCCAAACATTGATTGATTTTTACCTATGCCTTATGTAATTTTGGCCTATACATTGATATTTATCTTTTGTGTTGTGTAACTTAGGTTAATTCTTTATTCAATTTGAAAACTATTATTTTTGTCTAGATTTGGGGAAGTGATCTATCTTCCAAAAGCCTAAATTTTCATGCCTTATACCAATTTACCAAGTTCATGTTTAAATCTGAATGCCTAGTTTATGCAAAATTTTTCAAATTTATTAGATTAAATCTCATACCTTGTTTTGTTTAAATTCTATCTTTTGTACCTTTTCCAAAAGACCTAGCACATGCCTATTTTGAGGCTAGATTTTTTGCCTTCTTTGAAATACCTATCAACTTTAGTTTTCTTGTATTAGACTTATTTGAAAGACTTTAAACCTAAAGTTTGGCATTCTAGTTTTTATTTATCCACTTGACCTTTTTTTCTAAGACATTTGATGTTAGACTATTTTGTACCAAGTTTTAGAATATAAATTTTGGAGATACAACTCCACTTTTTGACTGAGTTAGACCAAGTTTGAACCATTTATTCTCTGGACATTATTTTTGGGAGTTTATAGAACTCTAGGCCTTTGTCATGAAATATTCATCATTGGTTTGAATATCTCTCACTATACTCATAGTGGATCCATGTACAATCTGGGATATGATGATGTGGTTGCACAAGAAGACTTTATTCAAAACCCTTATGAAGACTTGCTTGCAAACAAGGAAAAAAATTTAATTAGAGCCACATAGGTAGGGGCCAAGTTTCTAGTAAAATTTTTCCATGAAAAATTACTTAGTCTAGTTAGAATGCCTTACAACATGCCTTATAATCAAACCATCGAATAGGCCTCTTCTAGCAATCCTCAAAAACTTGTGTTGATACCATATCAAGAAACATGTATGCTTGTCATAAGAAATAGCCTCATGGAGGACCACTTTATATAGATGTAGATAACATAAAATACCTATTTAAATTTAGAATGCAATTTCAATAACATGACCATGTCAAATTTTCCCCTCATCAAGTTAGCCCCTTCAACAGGAGTATTGAGCAAATTGACAAGTCAAGACAATTCGAGTATAGACCCATTCACACAAAGCACTTCAGTTGGTGAAATGTTCAATACCCCAACTATTAAAGAAGTGTCTATGAATTATACATAGACAAATGTGCCAAAAATAATGGATAACATGAAAGTGTCATCCAACCCAGGCCAAAGTGGTTTTAATGCACAAATAATTATTCCACATCAAGTGCCTTTAGTAAACACCATAAGTGGTTCGTAATAGCAGGGGCAAAAAATCTTGAGTAATGAACCTAAATTACTATCAATATTAAAATTATAATAGGCTAAGATCTAAAAAATAGATCAAAATTGATTCATATTTATTGAATTGAAATAATTACAAACCATGCATAAATAAGCCCCAACTTAGAATTAGAGTTGACATGCAAAAATTTGAAAAAAACTAAAATCTAAAAAAAATCTATATTAGTAGCTGTTATTTTTATAAAGTTTTGCATGCAAGCACATAATGATCTAAAAATATCTTAAAATAATCTAAACACTAAAATTATCCTATAGGACTAATTTCAACTAAAGTTCACATCCGGTTATAAAAATATGCATTTTCTAAAAATAAAAAAATCTTGAAAAAATCATTAAACTGTAATTTTAGACCCTCATATGATATTGTTTAGCCTCCATTTTTTTTGAAAAATGCCGCTAATAAAAAATTTAGACTTAGGGAAGCAATGAAATTTTAAAGATGGTCATTTTGTCATGTGGAAGAGATCAAAGGGAGATATGGATCAAAAGTTATGGCCTCTAGAAGATTGGCCTATTTTTCCTATGTCATTCTCCTCTAGTTGAAAATAACTCAGCTCCTATGAGTTACCCTGATTGTATGTTTCCATTGCTACCATTTTTATTTGACAATATTCTTTAACTCCCATTATATAATCTAAGTGTTTTATTCTTACTGTAATCCTTCCCATTGGACCAAATACTTGTTATAATTTTGTTGCCTTGTGCTCACTATCTTCATATCCAAAACTTGCATTATATTTTCCTTCTTATTTAGTACTTTCTATTGCCAAAGTACTTATTAATAATTTTCATATTCACCATATTCTCCATGGAATTAATATAAATATGAAACATTAAATACTGGAGAGATATCAAAATTCTATGGTAAACTCACCTCATAAGCATTATCATTCCTTTCCTTCACAATTCTACATGGACCAATTTTCTTGTACTTCAACTTATTTTGTGTGCCTTTTGGAAATATTTATTTCCTCAAGTAAACTATTACCAAATATCCTTATTCAAATACCTTGGGTCTTCCTCTGACATATTTTGATGATTTATATTTCTTATTACTTTCTTACAAGTTTTTTCTTACTCTTTCTTGCAACTGTTGCATATGCTCTACAAATGCTTCTGCATCATCACTAATATGATATGCAATTGGTAATTTACCAAATCTAAAATACCCATAAGATTTATCTCATAAACAATTTAAAATGATGATTTTCCTATTGATCTATTCACTGAACTATTATATGCAAACTTAGCTTATGGTAAAGCCAAGTCCCATTGCTTGGGCTTCTCTCCCACTATGCATCTCAATAAATTTACCTAATTCCTATTCAAAAATTCTATATGTCTATCTATTTATGGGTGATATGCACTACTAAATTGTATCTTAATACCCATATTCTTCTACAAAGTCCTCTAAAAATGAATTATAAATTTTGTGTCCCTATCTGAAGTAATAGTTTTTGGAACACCATGAAATCTCATAATATCCTTTAAAAATAATTCTATAACTCTAATGGCATCATTGGTTTTCTTATATGCAATGAAATGAACCATTTTAAAAATCTATTTACAACAAAAATATTGAATCATTACCTCTTTGTGTGTTTGGTAATCCCAACATAAAACCATACTCAAATTTGTCCATGGTCCTCTTGAAACTGATAATGGCATGTATAGTCTAATATTTTGTGCATGTCCTTTAGCCACCTGACATATCCTACACCTAGAAGCATACCTTGTCACATCTCTCTTCATATTTGGCCAAAAATACTTTTCCTCCACCAAAGCTATTATCTTCATCTTACCAAAATGTCCAACCAAACTTCTAATATGTAATTATTTTATTATATTGACTTGTAGAGACCCAAATAGAATGCATAACTATTTCCATTTGAATATATAACCTTCTTATATAAGATACTCACCATGAATAGTATCTATCCCACCTACTAATGGATTCCTACACTGCTCAGCTAATTTTCCAAAATATGGATCAATATCATATAATTATTTGATAGCTTCAAATCCAACTACTTCAGTCACCATAAAAGTTAATTATGTTACTCTCCTACTCAATGCATCAGCTACCCGATTCTATTTTCTTGATTTATGTTTCAACACAAATGTATACCCCTGCAAGAAATATACCCACTTTGCATACCTAATATTAAAATTATTTTGTGTATTCACATACTTCAAAACCTCATTATTTGTAAATAGGATAAACTCTTTAAGCACCACATAATGCCTCCAATGTCTTAATGTTTGTACAATTGCATAAATTTCAACATCATAGGTAGAATACTTTGTTCTTACCTCATTCAATTTCTCACTGAAATATGCTATTGGCTTTCCTTCTTAACTCAACACAACACCAATTTCCATAAATAAATCATCACAACCAACCTCAAACACTTTGTTAAAATATGGTAATGCTAAAATTGGTCTTTCTATAATCTTATTCTTAAAAAATTGAAATCTTTCTATGGCTACTCTAGTCCATGAAAATTCATTCACTCTCATGTAATATGTTATTAGTACCACAATACTACTAATTTTTTTAATAAATGTTTTTGTTAAAATTTACTAAACCATGGAAACTTCTTATCTCTGTAATGCTTTTTTGAATAGGCCACTCAACAATTTCCTTTTTTTTTTCTTCATCCATTCTCACACCATTTGTTGAAACTACAAATCCCAAAAATACCAAACTATTTTACATAAACCTGCACTTCTTTAAATTTGCATACAGCTTCTCATTTCTTAACAAATCCAATACCATTCTCAAATGTAGTAAGTGCTTTTATTTAGTCTTAATGAATATCAAAATATCATCAAAATAAAAAACCATAAACTTACCAATATATTGTCACAACAATGTATTCATCATCCTCATAAATGTGTTAAGTGCATTAGATAATCTGAAGGGCATCATCATCCACTCATATAAGTCATCCCTAGTCTTGAATGTAGTTTTCCACTCATCTCCTTCACAAATTTTAATATGATAATAACCACTCAAATTAATATTGGTAAAGTATTTTGTTCCTAAAAGCACATACATCATATCATCTAAATGAAGTATAGGAAATCTATACTTGATTGTAATTTTATTAATTGATCTACTATCCACACACATTCTCCATCCTCCATCTTTATTTGGAATTATAAACATTAGTGTTGTACATGGACTCATACTCTCCCTTACCAACTTTTTTTCTTAATAATTCAGTGACCTACTTATTTAAGTCTATATGTTCTAATAGACTAATCTTATAAGTTGTTTGATTGGGTAGAGCTGATCCTAGAATCAAATCAATGTGATGCTGAATATATTTCTTCGATGGTAAACCATCCGGTAACTCATCAGACATAACATATGCATATTATTTCAACACTCTTGTTACTTTTATTGATATTTGCACCATTTTCATGTCTCTATTTTTTGATACTAATACATAACAACCTTCCACTTTCATATCTCAGATAAATTATTTAGTAGAGAGCATGATTTTAGCCTTCTCTTCCCCTTTAAGAGGTAACAAAAATGACTTTGTACCACCTTTTTATAAAGTGTACATATTCTTTTCTCCATCATGAATTACTTACCTGTCAAATTGCCACTGTCTCCCCAATAACACATGGCATGCATCCATTAGAAAAACATCACACTATATTTCATCATTATAAGTTTTTATTATAGAAAACTTGATTAAGCACCTTTGATCTACTATAACTTCATTCCCCTTATTAAACCATGAAATCCGATATGGATTAGGATGCTTTTCACATTGCAAATTTAGTTTCTCTATCAGTTCTTTAGAAACCATATTTTCACAACTACCACTATCTATAAATACTTCTCATACCTTTCCACCCAAAGTACATCTTATTTAAAAAATGTTTGATCATAGCCATGCATCACCACCTTATTTATTTTGCACTTGCTCCTTCCTTGGAACTATCTTTTCTCTTCTCATCATGAGATTCTCTTGAATATCTATTAGTGCAATTTCAATATTTTGCTCTTCTATCTCATCCTCAACTATATTCACTCTTAGGTGATCCTCTTGCCTCATTTATTTGTCTTGATAATGTAGACATACAAATTTACTATGCCCTTCTTCTCCACACCTATAAAAAACATAGTATCTACACTAATTTTGGAACCGTCTTCTAATACCACCATAACCTTGTCCTCTTTGAAATCCTCTTCCTCTTTGTTGGTATTGTAACCCTTGCCTATTCTCATCTTGAATTTTAGCACCATGTGATGATTCACCTCTATTAGTATTATACCCACCTATTTTGGTATTAAATCCACCTCATCCCCTTATTGGAGGGGATCTACCTCTCCTTGGACCAACAAACATTCTTCTAAAATTCTATCTATTTTATTTTTCTTCTGCCTTCAAAGCTAATTGATAAGCCTCCTCCATGCTAAGTATTCTATGCATGATTAATTCATCTTGAATAGTAAATTTCAAACCATTTACATACCTTGAAACCATCTTCTCTTCTATTTCATCATGTTCCACTTGTATGGAAAGATTATAAAACTCATCTGTATACTCTTGTATATTGTTATCCTTTTGCCTCAAATTATGGAATCTTCTAAATAGGGTTTGTGTATAATCCATACGAATAAATTTCTCTCTTATCTTCTTCTCCATATTTTTACATGAATTCATCTTCTCTTTACCTTTTCTCTATCTTTCTTTCTATAGGTGATCCCACCAAATCATTGCATGACCTTTCAATTTGTGTCTACAAACTTTACTTTCGTTTCTTCTCTCATAGTCTTCCACTCGATATGAAATAATAACTCATAGGCCAAGATATGAAATAATAACTCAAAATTGATTCATTATTGATTGAATTAAAATAATTACAAACCATGCATAGATAACCCTCAACTCAAAATTAGAGTTGACATGCAAAAATTCAAAAAAAAACTAAAATCTAAAAAAATTCTATTTTTAACAGATGTTATTTTTAGTAAGTTTTGCATGCAAGCACATGCAACTCTAAATAGCTCTTGAAATAATCTAAACACTAAAATTAGTCTATATGATGAATTTCAACCGAAGTTCATGTTCAGTCATAAAAATATACAATTTCTAAAAATAAAAAAATCCCCCAAAAATCATTAAACTATAATTTCAGATCCTCAAATGGTCCTTTTTGGCCTTTGATTTTTTTTAAAATGCCTTTAAGAGGAAAGTGTGTCTTAGGGAAGATTTTTTTTTTTGAGATGGTCATTTTGGCATGTGTAAGATCTCAAATAGATCTACAGATCAAAATTTATGGCCTTTGGAATTTTGGCCTATTTTTTCTACATCACTACGCCCCAACAAGCTACCCCTAACCCTCAACAAGTTGTTTCATCAAGTAAACAATTGTAATTATTAAGTAGTTAAACACAAACTAGTGCCTTGTCTCAACAAAATGTGATAAATTTTACTCCACCATAAAAGGTGATGAATAACATTCCACAACAACAGGCACAATCCAATTTACCAACACCGTAGAGATCAAACATTCTTCCACCTCAATAGGGGAAACTAATGTTACACCTCATCAGGTAGTGACAAGTATACCTCAATAGTCGCAAACCAACATGCCTTCATAAATGTTGTCTAATCAACAAAATATGACTATTAGTCAACAACAAATGCTAAATATCTAACAAGTGTCTACTTCACAACAAGTGTTCACACAACAATGAGGTACCACTGTCCCATAAGTACTAATCAAGAAACAAATGCCTTTTATTCCAAACATGCCATAAATTTAACAACATGGCCTTATTTTAAACAAGCTACCCTTAATCATCTTGGTTTGACCAACCAACATCAAGTCCCTAATCAACTACAATAGGCACAATAATTCACTCAGCCACAACCTTCCATCTTAGTGACAATTCCCTGAAAACTAGGCCTATATACCAAATCCAAACCAGAATATCACACCTCAATACATGGAATTTTAACATGCTCATCCCAATTTGTGGATGCATATTCCTAGTTAGTTCCTTATCCAAACCAACATTCCATAGTAAACCATGCCTCCATTATACCTAGTCAAAATAATCCACTTTTGATCACTTAATCTCCACCTTAAGTTGATGTTCCATCTAGTCTTATCACAAGAACTAAAATAAATGAAAGATGTAATTTCTTCCTTCCAAGTTAGGATGCAGATCAAAAAGTTTAAATTTGATGACATATGTTCCCACCTATTCAACATGGAGTATCTACAGATACCTTTTCCTCCAGGGTATGAACCACTAAAGTTTGACAAGTACAGGGGTAAAGAAGACCCAAAGGCCCATTTGACATAATTATTTATTGCTTGTCAGCCAATGGACTATAATTACATATACCTCCTACTTTTGTTTCCTTGGAGTCTATTAGGACAAGCTTTGGAATGGTTCTTAAAATTGCCGAAGAATTCAATATCTGATCTTGATGACCTTTCAAACATGTTTGTGTAGTATTTCTCCTATAATCTTGAACATGAGATTTTATTGTTAGATTTGACTCAAGCCAAAAAAAAGGCTGATAAAAGTTTCACAAATTATTTACAAATATGGATTTCACTATCTATTCATTTCACCCATAGCTTACTAGATAAATAATTAACCACTGTGTTTACAAAGAATTTGCATAACGAGATATCCTACCATCTAGAGCTGTAGTGTACACATACTTTTAAAGAGATAATCAACAAAGGTTTGTTAATTGAAAAATACCTTATTAACAAAGGGATTATCAATCTTAGCTCATCAAATAAAAATTAGAATCAAAACCAAGGAAATGGACAAAATAAAACTCACAACCAAGTCCAAGCACAAGCATCGACACCATCCTAGACAAGTAATTATGAAAAATACAAGTAGTTTAACTGCAACAAAAATGTTTTTGAAAATGGAGTAACCAAATCATGACATGTCTAAATGGTGCAAACATTGTCTACTCAATCCATACTATAACTAAAAATTACTCCTCACCAATAACCTAGTCAACAAGAATAGCCTTTGTCATAGCCTAGAACAGCTCAATAAGTGCAACAAAATTGCCTTGAAAACCCCTCCTTCAAGGAAAAATGTGCCTACTCTTCACAACTTTAGTGACCTTGGAGATCCCATTGAATCCATGCTTCACAAGTTAGCCACTGCTAATCTGATTAGTTGGATGATTCCAAAGCATTATATTGAGGTCATTCCTTATCCATATTGGTGTAGACAAAATGAATTATGTGAATACCATTGGGTTAATTGTCATAATTTACATTGTTATGTGAAGATCAAGCACCTTATTGAAAATATGTTAAAAAATGGGGAAATGACATTAGATAATAGAACATATGCATCCAATCATAACTTGGGTATTTATCAAAAGCCTTTTCCATAACATAATAATAACTAATAACAACAATAACAAAGGCAAAAATAGAAACAAAAATAAAATCAACAATGAGACAACAATAAAATCATAACAAAAACAACAACAACATCAACAAAATGGATGGATCCAAGGCCAAAATGATGCCAATAACCAATAGACTTACCATGCAGTTGCACATGACTACAAAAAAGTTTTAAGTCATCTTGTGGGAGGTTATGTTTCCACCATTACCATTAATCTAAGACCAAGTTAAAATCAAATAAGACCATTTGTAACCAACTCCAATCAACCAACCTATGCTAATGATCCTTCCTTGAACTCATATCACATATAGGCATACTAGAAAGTAGGGACTATTATTTTTGGACCTTATACCAATAACTCCTCATTGCCTCGTAACCATATACAAGTGCACCAATAATCGAGACTTATTCTATCTGGCCCCTAGCCACCATCATTTGATAATAATAATGGTCATGTATCTAACATCAATTATGCAATCATAACTTGATGGTCAAATATTACCATCCTAGGCCCACAACCACTTGCCACCAAACCCATCCAACCCACCATTCTTGCTAGGAATAATTCATATACCACTATAAAGGAAAAGATGTTTATTATTATGGAATAACTTTGAGATACACTCACACAAATTTACATTTTGGATTTTTTACATGCATCTACCATCTAAGAAAACATCTTAATAGAGTTCCTTAGCCAATACCAAGTGCTAAATAACACATCTCAAGACAAATTCCAATATTTGGTTGGGCATATAGACCCAAGCCAAAAATTAACCTTTGACCAAAGTGATATATTGTCCCTCAGCCCTCTCTATAACAATTTGGTAAACATTGAAGTTTTCATAATGTGGAACAAAGTGAAACTTGTCCTCATAGATAATGGATCAAGCCTAAATATTGTGTCTCTTAAGCTCATCAAGCATATCAGATATATAACAACCAATCTCCAGCCAAAAAATATCATAATCAAGGCCTATGATAATGAAGAGTGAGAATGATAAGGCACCATCAACTTACTAGTTATCATTGGGCCTTTGAGCCACAATACATTATGCCATATGTTAGACCTATATTTATCATATAATTTTCTCTTGTGTAGACTTTAGATACATGAAATTCATGCAATCCCTTTAACATTGCACCAGTGTATCAAGTTCTCCCATTCAGGTATGGAGGTCACCATTCATAGAGATTTACATCCCTATAAACATTGTAAGCATTTAAAGGTCAAGTACAAAAGCTATAACTACCATTTTGGCTTGGATCTAGTTCTAAGTAAGGACAAAGGGAAGAAATACTTATTGATTTTCTAGAGGATAATTGTATTGACCCAAATACCCTTGATTCATCTTCCCACGTGCCACTTCCTAAAATGATCAATCATTTTACCATCATGGCAAATGTCCTAGAAGAGTATACATTCCACATTGCCAAGATTCCACAAAACGCCAAGTCCTATGGAAGACCTAAAACCAAGCCACCTTACATGGAATGGAAATGAAAAGGAAAAAGAAAACTTCATAGTCCATCTCCTATCATGTTCACATTGGCCACCAACCAAGAATAGGGTCTGCTTGAAAATGATAAGTCCTGGTTACACAATGATAAACTAGTTAATTGTTACAAAAATGTAAAATACCCCATTCCTAACAAGATCATAGATAAAACATTATCATAATTTATAATTCAACTTTAGAAATCACTGATCTATGTGGAAAACATTTCAAAATAGTTTTTTTCCTACCTAGTAGGCCCCCCTAAGTGTGACCGGAGGGACCGCAGATCTAATGGAGGCTACTTCTGGTGGTAGTGCCTCTAGGAATCTGATCAAAAATTTGATAGAGGATATTCCATCCAATAGATGGAAGAAAGCACTTACAGGTGAAAAGATGTGCCCCTCAAAAAGCATGTCGATCCTTCCTGTTACCTCTGAGGGCATGGCTCTGAATATCCTAGATGATCTAGTGGAGGAAATCATGGCATCCATGGACCTTACGTTTGTAGGTAAGCTTTTCTCATTCCATCCTAATATTGAAATAGTTAGGAAATGGGTTTCATCTAGGTGGAAAGTTAAGGGTAGTGTTTCAATCACTACCATGGCAAGAGGCCTATTCCTTTTTAGATTTGTGAATAGGAAGGACATGATAGCTGCTCTTGCTGGAGGACCATGGCTATATGGCCCACATTCTCTTGCCTTATGCTCATGGAAACCAGAATTTAATCCTAACTCTGACCTTAATAAGTCTGCTCCTACTTGGGTAAGACTACTAGAGTTCCCTTTGGAATTTTGGGATGAAAAAATCTTCACAGCTATTTACAATTCTATTGGCCAATATGTCACTATAAATCACATGACCAGAATAAAGTCCAGATGTGTGTACATAGGGAGAGTACTATTAATTTCAACATTTCTTATCTCAAGTAACTAGAAGAGGAGATCAAATGATTCAGGTTAAATTAGACACATTTCTTATCTCAAGTAACTAGAAGGATTATCATAATATGTAGGTATAGGATTTCCCTAGAACCATGTCCGACCATTGCCTGATCTTCCTCAATTAGAGAGAACAGGGACAATCCAGACCTTCCCCATTCCATTTTAAAGCTATGTGGATCAAACACAAAGACTTTAGAAAAATGGTAGCCCAATGGTGGAAAATTCCTATTCAAGGTACTCCTATGTTCAGAATAGTCAAGAAACTTCAGCACATTAAATAAGAAGTTTATGGATGGAATAGATACAACTTTGGGTAGGTCTTTCAAAAAAAGAAAAATATCGTGGGAAAACTCAAATGATATATAGAAACTGATAGATCAAGGGGATGACTCTGAAGACACTTTAGAAGAAGAGAATGCCCTATCTTCTGAATGGAAGAATCTTATGGAAAGAGAAGAGGTTTTTTGGAAATAGAAATCCCGTGTTCAGTGGCTTAAAGAGGGGGATAGGAACACTTCCTTCTTTCATCTCTCAGCTATGAAACATAGGAAAGCCAACTCAATAACTAAGCTTGTTCTGGATAGTGGAAAAATTATAACCGAGGATAATGAGATAGGGGAACAAGCTAGGGCTTTCTTTTAGAATCTACTCATGGAAGAAAATAATAATGATAGAATTGATAGACCTATGAACCAATTCATTGATAAAATCCCCTATTTGATAATGGAAGAAGATAATCTAGAGATGTTAAAGCCTATATCTGAGGAAGAAGTCCATGCTATTTTATTCTCCATGGGTGCATTCAAATCCCCAATTCTTGATGGCTTTCCTCCTATATTCTTTCAGAAATATTGGGAGATAGTAGGAGTAGATCTCATGGCTGCTGTTCATGATTTTTTTAGATCAGGTAAACTTTTGAAACCTTCATAGTACTTGTTCCTAAAAAATCACAACCTTCACACCTTACTAATTTTAGGCCCATTAGTCTATGCAACACTGTTTATAAGTTATCTATTAAAGTGCTGGTTATGAGGATTCAACCTTTACTAGACAAAATTATTTCTCCTGCTCAAAAAGGTTTCATCCTGGGCAAGCATATTCTTGATGTTGTGATCACCACACATGAGACTATTCACTCCATGGATAAGAGCAGAATCCCTAGTATGGCTCTCAAGCTAGATATTTCTAAAGAATATGATAGAGTTTCATGGACTTTTCTATTCCAAGTGATAAAAAAATTTGGGTTTAATGATAAAATGTCTCGCTTGATATGGAACGTGGTCTCTTTTTTAAAATTCTCAGTGCTAGTAAATGGTGTGTGTACTTAGAGGGTTTTTCTTATCCTTGAGAGGAATTCATTAGGGAGACCCTCTCTCCCCATACTTATTCATCATTATGGCAGAGGCACTAGGAAGATACATATAAGTAGATATAGCCTTAAAAAATCTAGTGGGCATCGAACCTGCCTCCACCCTTCATCCTATGGTGGTGCAACAGTTTTTGAATGATACCATCTTCTTTGGCATCTCATCTAGTGATTGAAGCTAGAAGATGGAATAATATCTTAAATAATTATACCAGAGAGTCAGGTCAAAGGATAAATTTCTAGAAAAGCAATGTGTATTTCTTCAACACTCCTAATGAACTTAGACATATAATCATTGATATATTAGAATGTGCTAAAGCTACTCTACCAGCTACCTAGCTAGGTCTCCCACTCATGGTCAGAGAGGTATCTCCTAGTTTTTGGAATGGAATTATGGAAAGAGCATAGAGAAACTTCTAGGTTGGAAAGGGAAACTACTCAGCAGTGCTGGTAAACTGTAACTTCTTCAAGCTTTGATGTAAGGTATTCCTACATACTTCCTGTCTCTTTTTAAAATTCTTGCATATATTGCTGAGAAACTAGAATAGATCCAAAGAAAATTTTTATGGATGGGGGTGGAAGACAAACATAGAATGTCTTTAGTCAGATGGGAAAAAGTATGTCTTCCAAAATCTCATATGAACAAAGCCATTCTTTCAAAATTTAGCTGGAACCTGATCCATAAAAATAATGATTGGGGGGAAATAATGAATGCCAAATACATGCATAGCATTGATTATTCTAACTTTCTTCAACATACGGGATTACCCTAGGGATCTGTGATATGGAATAAAATGTTAAAAAGTAGAAGCCTACTTAAATATGGAATTAGATGGAAACTTGGAAATGGCTGGCATATTGAATTTTGGGATGATATCTGGTTAAAGGACAAGGCTCTCACCACACAAGGAAACTATGGAGAGATTGCTGACTTGGCTACCCAATTTTTTAGAGATAGGGTTAGTGATTATATAGAAAATAACAATGGGATGAGGAGCTAGAAAAATCTATTAGACTGATGTGATCACTGACCTAAGCTTTTCCCTAGAGTTTAGGAGATCTAGTAGTGTGTTCAGGAGATTAGAATCCCTCTCTTCCCCTGGGAGGATGAACAATACTGGTGGCTAGATAAGAATGGATCATTTTATATCATATCTACTTACCATTTGCTCATTCCTAAAGCTTAGAATAAAGATGTATGGAAGAAGGTTTGGAATCATAAACTTATTCCAAAAATTAACATGTTCTAGTGGGCTGCTACTCATAACAAAATCCTAACTCAAGATAACCTTCAAAAGAGAGGGTTTACACTGGGTAACAGATGTTTCTTGTGTGGTTCAAAATAGGAATCAGTTGCACACCTCTTCATCCACTATGATTTTGCTCGAGAATTATGGGGCACAATACTTAACAACTTTGGTATTGAATGGGTCTACAATTCTGACCTTAAAGAAGTAATTCTCAGTTGGAATCCAACCTTCACACATCCCTATCTTATGGAATTATGGAAGCAAAATCTGCCATGTTTGAGCTAGACTTTATGGAAAGAGCACAACCATAGAATTTTTAGGGACACTGCTAGAAATGCTTCTCAGGTGTTTAACTCCTTTGCTAAGACCATTATGGAAAGTGTCACAATAGCTCATATCCATGTTGCATAGAAACCCCTATCTCAAATTGAAAACCAAATTGCAGCCAAATGGAAAGTTTTAAACCAGATCCCTAGGTATAATAACTCCAAAATACTATGGAGACTAAATACTAAATGAATCCCCCCAAAGCCTAACTAGATGAAACTCAACTTTGATGGGGCTTCCAAGTCAGATGGTAAAGCCAGTGGAGGAGGAATTATAAGGAATGATAAAGGATGGATGTCTGCTATTTATGCTAGTGGAATTGGATACTAGAGCAACAATAATGCTAAAGCAATGGCTCTTCTATGGGGGTTAAAGTTAGCTATATCCCTAGGAATAAGGAACTTGAGTATACAAGGAGACTCGAAAATGGTCATAAATGATGTTAATAAAGCATCAAATGTGGGAATTAAGCTAAAAGACATCATTATTGATATCCAATTTCTTTTGCAAAAGTTTTTTAGAGTTGAGATTTCCCATACTTACAGAGAGGGAAACAGGGTCGCTAATGCTTGTGCCAACCTTGATCAGTAATTTTTAGGTTGGAGGGTGTGGCGACAAGGTGTTCATATTCCCTTAAACATTAGGGAGATTATTCAAAAGGAGATGACTTGTCAAGAATGAGGTGCATTGATGACAAGGATAGCTCACGGAGGTGGTCCATGTGGAGAGGGCCACTAGGGATCTCAAAACTTGACAACCTTGGTAATTTTTTGGCAATCATTTATAATTCATTGTATGAGGTTGAGGTGCATGAGTCTCATCATGAAAATCAATGGGAAATAATTTCCAAGCATGGGAGTAGACAACTTCATCTTTGCAGGGTATTTCAAATAATGAGCCATCACATCTTCATCAGGCATAAACAAAAACAAGGGTTAGTAACTAGTTCAAAGCTGAAGGCAAAACTTAGGAACTCCATAGTTTGGATCTGCAAATACAAAATGGGGGAAGATCATATTCAAACTGAACCTATCTCCTATTTTTTTGCTTATATAACTTTCACCATGCCCTAGATCCATCTAAGATTATCAGAGTTGATAGTGGAGACATCCTTCCAACCCAGTGTCCGGTGATGCTATTGATGAGTCCTATTTTTCCCCTGTTCCTACTAAAGCAAGATATGTTTCTTTCTCCACCCTTGAAGAGACCCCTGTTGATATGCTTGGCTCCTTTGCGAGCAAGAAGGGTAAGAAGAGAAAGGTTGATGAAGAGGAAGAGAATATTAAAGAGACCACAGAGGGGACCCACAAAAATCTGGGTAGGGCCATGGGCAGTCAAGGTGGTAAATCTCACAAGTATTCCAAAATTAATAAGGAAGGATTCTCCTCCAGAGTGCGAAGGTTGGGGTGGATTGCTGGTAAACCCACTCGAAAGGCTAGACTGATTGATTACTTGAAAAGCGCTTTGAAAGAAGCAAACCAGGAGGAAGAGTCTAAGGAGATAGAAATCCAAGAAATTTTAGAGGACACTAGAGGGAATCAAGATACTAGGGATTTTGAGGTTATTGAGGAGCATGGTGCTGACACTATGGAAACTGCTGACAATAAGGGGAAAATGTATGTCGAGGAAGCTAGTGAGGATATTGAGAATGAGACTGATTAGAAAGATGAAATGGGGGCCCTGAAGGATCGTATGTAGAGGCTGGAGCAAAATTTTGCCAAAGGAATATGGAATATAATTCTACTGAACATGTCTATGCTGAAAGAGGTGGGTAATATTGGGCATGCTGACAAAGTATAGAATATTGAGAAACTTAATGATCTTCTCAAATCAATGGTTATGTAAGGAGAGTCCTCTCTGACTCTAGTATTTCTATTTCTTGTGTTTTGTTTCTATGTCTGTTGTTTCTCAGCTATTGCCGTTGTCTCTCTGAAAGCATATTTTGTTTGATTGGCTTCTTGTATTTTTTGTTTGTAAAGGGTTTGGCCCTTGGTTTGCTACCTTACCTTATAAAAAAAAAGATCATAGATAAGAAAATCTATGAAATCAAAGGCCTTGAGATAAATCAATAGGGTAAACTTGAACCAATTTCCATAATACGATACAAAGGAACCTATGGTCTCATATTTAAACCTCCTAGGGGTGACCCTATATTTCTTATTCATGTTTCAATTCCAATGACTAGTGACACTAATGTTGAAAATCAAGCAAAGTCTAATAATATCCTTTATAAAAACATAGCCAATACCAATCTATTTATCACCCATACCATATGTATCCTTATACTAGTTATTTGCCACAATCTACTTCCTCTTTATCACTCTCAACTTATAGTCTAAGACCAACAAAAATCCATAGTGCCTATAGAAAAGTTTGAGAATGATGAGGCCTATTACAATTTTCTAAGCCTAAGAGACAATTTTAGGTTGGGAAATAATAAATAAGGGTTCTCAATCAAACTAGATCCTATAGCCTATTTTGGAGAATGATTGAACACCCTTAGCCATAAATAAATAAATAAAACATTGAGGTCCCAAAGTGAAGACCTCTTTGAGGTGCTTTTGGATTAGGGTAACAGTAAAAAAAAAGGCCAGTCTTCTAGTGAAAACTTTTTTTAGGTGCCATTAGACAGGGGTGTTTATCTTTCCTTGAACATAGCTAAGGAGACCACCAATGAAGAACTTGCTTTTGGGTTTGAGTTAGCTCTGAGGAACAACATTCCTTTGACTGAATCATTCAAGAATTTCCAATAGTGTTTGTCACATGGAGATACTTACCATTGGGATATTCTGATTTATCTTGCCTTGGGGAACTTGAAGAGCCAATCAAAGCATAGGACTTTGCCATTGTAGGCCAATTTTAATCATTTCCAACTATTTTGGAAGATAGTGTGACTTTTTTTGTGGAGGACACTATAGAATTCAACATCGGGACTCTATATGACCTAAAATGGATCAAATTAGGTTTGTCCCTCACTAAGGAGTAATGTGAAAATTTTACATCCCTTTTGAGGGAATTTGTTGACATATTTTCTTGGGCATACTCTAATATGCCAAGCTTGAACCCTAATTTGGTTGTACACCACCTTATTGTACATCCTTATGCCAGATGTGTGAATTATAAACTACATAAAATGTATCCTCACATTGTTGTATTAGTAAAGAAAGAGTTGGAAAAAATCTTAGAAGTGAGATGTATTTGACTGATCGACTATTTAGAGTGGATCTCGAATGTTATGTTAGTCAATAAGAAGCCAAAAAGAATTAGAATCTACACTGATTTTAGATATATAAACAAGGCCTACCCAAAATATGATTTTTCTCTACCAAATATTGACATGATAGTTGACTCCAAAGCCATGTACAAAATGCTTTCACCGATGGATGAATTTTTAGGATATGACTAGATCAAGATAGTGGTAGAAGACCAACATAAAAAAACATTCACCACTCCATGGGGAACATATTATTATTATGTTATGCCATTTAGTCTCAAAAATATTGGGGCCACATATGAAAGAGCCATGACCATCATATTTCATGATATGATGCATGACATTATTGAAGACTACATTGAAAACATACTAGGAAAATAAAAGACTAGGGTTGATCATCCAACAACACTAAGAAATATATTTGAGAGGCTATGTGAATACAAAGTCAGACTCAATTCTAAGAAGTATGTTTTGTGTGTTATTTTAGGCAAATTGTTTATTTTCATTATTTCTAGTAGAGGCATAGAAGTTGATCCAGCCAAAGTATAAGACATTACCAAAATGCCATCACCTTTTAATTTGAAGCATCTCCATATTTTACAGGGAAAGATTCAATCTATTAGACACTTCATTTTTCATTTGGCCAAAAAATTCCATCCATTTACACACTTATTTAAGAAAGGTGTCATGTTTCATTGGGATGACAAATACTAAAACATTTTTTAGCATTTGAAGGAATATCTTGAAAATCTACCTATTTTGTTTCCACCTATGAAAGGAAAGTTATTCCTACTATAATTATCAACCATTGACAAATAATTAAGGGTACTTATAGCTCAGCATGACTATAATGGAGAAAAACATGTCATGTACTATCTAATTCATACACTAGTTACATATAAACACAATTATACAACCATCAAAAAAGCCTATTTAGATATGGTCTTTGTAGCTCATAGTTATTTCAAAAGTATATCCACTCAAGTATCTACTATCCATAATAAATTTACAAGGCTGCATGGCTAAATGAATCATGCTTTTCAGCATGTTCGAGATATAATATGTCAAATAGAAGGCTATCAAAGGATAAGTACTTATAGATCAACTTGTTGAAGCTCCCATTACATATACAAAATCTCTAAATTTTTAATTTCTAGATGACCATCATTGAAACACCTCTTGAAGAGCAGCACTTGAAGCTATATTTTGCTTGGATAATTCATAACACATAAATCGAGGGTAGGCCTATTGTTTATTACACAATAGGGGGATCTTATCCCTATATCATTTTGTATTAGTTTTCCTTGTACTAACAACATGGATAAATACAAATAACTTTTTATAAGGATTTGATAGGTAGTACAATGGATTATTAAATATATAAAGGTTTACAGTGATTCTTAGTTAATCATCAATTAGGTTACAGACCACTTTTAGACCAAGGATGATAAGCTAGTGTCATACAAGGCCATGGTTGACATTCTCAAATAGAAGATTTCTGAAATACAATTTAAACACATACCCAAGGCCAATAATAGAATATTAGATGCCATGGACACTATTGGTTCTTTGATTCATCATACTAATATGATAACAAAATATCAATTCCTCATTAAAAATATTTTAGCACTAGATCATGAACACTCAATTGTCACCATGATCTATGATATTGTTAGTCCTAGATATATATGGTATTCAAACATTTATACCTACCTCCATGAATACATTATGCCACTAGACTTATCCTATAAACAAATTAAGGCCTTTATCTACCAAGCCTAATGATATACCTTACTTGGACTAACCCTATATCATTGCAACTTTGATGGAACTATATTTCATTAATTAACTTTGGTAGAATCAACATTAGAATTACGGGAATTTCATGAAGGATTATGTGGATCCCATACAATCAAGGCCATCCTAACCAAAAATATCCTATGTACTAAGTATTAGTAGCTAAATATGGATGTAGATGTAGTTGATTACGTCAAAAGGTGTGAGAAATGTTAAAGGCATGACAATCTAATTCATGCCTATACCAAAAAATTGAAACCAATGATTACACCATGGTCATTTTATACATGGGGCCTTGATCTCATTAGGAAGATTAACTCAACCTCATCTGATGACCATAAACACATCCTCACTACTATTGAATATTTCACTAAGTGGGTTGAAGCTATACCCCTCTCTTACGTGACTAGAAAACAAATTTACAAATTCATATTCAACCATATAATTTTACATTATGGTAATCCATTTGAAATTATATATGATAATGTTATATCATTAAAGATTAAGGATGTCAAATAATTATGTACTGAGTAGCACATTACTTAACATTTTTATATAACCTATTACCCATAAGGTAATGACCAATCACAAACATCCAACAAAACCATAGTCATCATAATTAAAATTATTATCAATGATGTTGATCATGATAGACACCTCCAAATAATCCATACCCTCTGGGCATACCATACCAACTACCATACCCCAATAGGAATCACTCCATATTCCCTAGTTTATGGCACTGAGGCCATTTTTCCCATTGAGGTTGAGTTACCTTCTTTGCACATCTCTTTGAAATTTTTTTTAGACACTAAAGCTTATCAATTACATCACATGGCCATAGTTGATAGCCTTCAAGCATACCAAAATATACTTTGTGTCCACTATAACCAATGTGTTAAACACAAAGAATTCAAGCTTGGTGATATTTTTCTCAAAGAAAACCAATAGAATATAATGACTAAGAAGAAACACAAGGGAAATTTAAAACCTAGGTAGGTAGGCCCATATATCATTATTGAAATTATGGCTCTGGAGTATACAGGATCGCTACACTATATGGGAATGAACTTGATGAGCTGCTGAACATTATACACCTCAAGCATTACTTTTCTTGAGAAGTATTATCTATAAGGCTCATATATTTTGTACCATATCATGATTTTATTTATACCATACCATATACCATTATACAATACCTTTCCCATCAACCAAAGTTATTTTGACCCTCCTTACCCAACCCCTTTTACCTTGGTTCCATTATATTGGTTTCATGAGCACTTTCAGCAAGAAGATTCTAATCAAGTTTCAGTAATTAATTCAGAATTTTAGATAGTGACTATTTTTGGAGCAATATGATAGTGGTTTTTTAGTTACATCCTTCATTCCTTATTTCATTCCATTATAATAATACTAATTATAACCACTTTTGGAAAAATTAGAGTACCATCATCATACTACTAATTATAACCGCATATGGGCAAATTAATATCATTGACCTATGTTATTGTTTCCTAATCATAACCACCTATGGGAGAATTAGGAACAACACCTTTATCATGCCTTGAAGTACCACCTTATCATTCTTATGTTATACTATGTGATTTGCCTAATTTACCTAGCTTATGAATTTCTTGATACCTAGTCGAATTCATCCAATATAAGTTCGAAGTATAGTGACTTAAGGTCCCATATCAGGACTATTTAAGCAACACTCAATTCATATTGAGGTTAGATAAATCACCCTTTACAATGATCTTGCCATTTTTTGAGTAACTTAAGCCATGGCCTTTCCATTTTTACAATCACCCTAAGTCATGCTCTTATTATTTTCCAAGTTTGAGACATTTATTATCTTGTCATTCTCAATTGAGTTAAGATACTTCAAAATTTCCAAAAACATTTGAAAATAATCTAGAAAATCCAAGTTGATAAATTCTTTACCTTAAGGATTCTGGGATCCCTAACTAGTTCACAAGAAACCACTTGTCGTTTAGTTTCCCCATCCTTACTTGCCTCACATTCCATGCCTTCACCATTTTGAGAGTCCATTCCCATATTCTTCTAGAACATTAATCATGTTTTATTTCTCATCATTTTATTTTATCCCATCTCCTAGGAGAACTACATTTGGCCTAAATTTTTTATTGGATCTTACATCCATGGAACTATATAGGCTACATCTACTTGCTTAGTACATTTGGAGTCAGCTAAAACACCCCCTCTTATTTATTCCCCCATTTGATTTGTTTGTTTCATTGTCTTATATCACCTAGGGGAAATGATCATCATCTTTTTTGTCCTTTGTTTGTGCTAACATTTTACTTAACCATTGTTTGTTTTTATTTCATTTTATTCTCTTTGTGTTGTTTTGTTCTTTCTTTTCTTAGTGTTTTTTTTTAAACCTTTTTGCTTGTTTTCATATTTGTTTTCTTTTTTTTGTGCCTTGATTCAGTCTAGGTACATTCATTAAGTGATTCCTTGCACATTATTCTTAAATCTATCCATATTCATGCATCAAAATTTTCATCATGATTTTTATCATCAACATATTATTTTTCATTGTTTATTGGATCACATGTCAATCCTTATGTATATTTCATCTAAGTTATCATGATGTTTTATATCATGATGCCAATTGTCATGTGCTATAGAAAAAATTATATCAAGAAGTCTTACAAATAATGTGGCCATGATATCTCTCCTTGACATGTACAAAATTCTTGATCTATCTGAATCATATCACATAGAGACTAATTAAATCATGACATAATTTTAATCCTTGCTAGTTCAAATGAGCATCTCTATACTAGCAGGTTTTTAAAATTCATCTTTCTCCTCTGTACTAGCTTGCTCTTACTTCATGAGTATAGATTAAGTTCATAAGCCCCATTATCCAATTTTCCATCATAATTTCATCATTCTACCAATGATTATAAATGAATTTAGGCAAATCATTGTGTATCATCCCACCCACAGAGCCAATGATTATAACTTCATATGAGCAAATAGTTGTGTTTCAATCTATCTAGATATTATGGATTATAACCACTTATGGGCAAATCCTTATCATTCTCTACCCAACTAGGGCACATTTTCTTTGTAATAATGCTTATAAACACCTTTGGGTAAACCATTATCTCTATCCATCCAATTGGGACATGTTTTTATCCTATCAATGATTATAACCACCTAAGAGAAAATCATTGTTTTCCCTTTCATGATTATAACTACCTTTAGGAAAATCATTACCTTTTTTGTCCTACCTATGCTGATGATTATAACTGTGTATGGGAAAATCATCCTATTTATCTACCCAATTAGGGTATCTCCATATGCCACTAAGTATAACTACCTATGGGCAAATCAGTCTTTTCCACCCCATTTTACCTTTTGGTCCCATCATTTCCTTCTTTTAATGGAAAAATCACTCCATTGAGGGGGAATCCATAGCTCATCCATTACCGTTAAAGTAGTAGGCATACATGATATTTTCATTTTTTGAGATTACATTAATATACCTATATATTTCAATGCCTTCTCAAATAAGAGCAAACTATACACACATAAAACTAGCCACAACTAGCTTCTGACCAAACTTCAGACTGATTCCTCCCAACCATTGTCAATTAAGCCTAAGAATCACTTAACATCCCAAATTTTCTTGTGTATCATTCATTAAAGCTTAGAATCATGTTGAGGCATCCCTATTTGAGGTATTATTCTATATACAACAATAACCTCTCACAGATTCATCCCTAATCACCTTGTGACATCATAACTATCAATTTGGCCTATGAACCTATTAAGTGGGGCACTTACAGAATTAAATCAAATCTTGAAAGATCTAAAAGTCTAATCAAAATAAATTAATAAGTTAATCAAGATTAAATGCCTAGTTGAATTATCTATTTTAAATTAATGAATATATAAAAAGGAAATTTAAAAATTAAAAATATCTTAGCCTTTCATCATTGCCTTTATGAATTGTCAAGCTCTTTGAAAATATCCTAAAATATCTAATTTGAGAGCCATAACTAGTAATTAAAAATCATAATTACTTGATAACTATTAAATATACTAGAGTTAGTTTTAACTCACCTAGGTTTGGTTTGAACCCATTCCAAGCCTAAACTCAACCTTGACTCACCTTGGGTGAGAGTTAATTTACTAAGGCTATAATACAAGGACATACCTCTTCATTTCTAAGATTGAATATTTTAGAGTTATTATGCAATATTTATTCCATATTATGCATGTTAGTAATGTTACCATGCCCAACTCTTCAGCCAAGAAATCACAAGCCAAGGTGACAAGGAGAGAAGGAGACAAACAACCTCTATTGATAAAGACATTTTGATGAAAAAGCCAAGCAAA